>CAJFCO010000412.1:99065-132684 GCA_904066015.1 Synergus gifuensis
CCGCGCAAAAATTTTCAAAAGATCCTGATATATCCAGGGAATCCACAACAAAAGTCTAAAATAATTTGGGCCATATTTAAGCCAAAAATCCAAGGTCCAGAATCCTCGGAATAGTTTTCATTTAGAATTGAATGAAAATCCAGGAAAAAAAACTTTTTCACCAGCCACGTGAACCACCGATTTTAAAAAATCACGTCGGGGTCACCAATTGTAGGTTTCAGGTATAAAAAATACTTTTTTGTGGCCTACACCACATTAATCAGGGGTAAATAAGAACTGGTATTGGCATAAGTAACTATTAACTTTATTACAAGAAAGTACGTTGCACGTACATGCTCTTTCGAACAAGGATACGGGAAGACTCGCCATTAGAGAGAGAGTTCCCTCTCACTCCTTCCGCCATACATCTCTTCAACTCAGAAGGGAGACTTGCTAGTCCCTCGCTCACTACACTTATTCAGTCGGGGTTCTAAGACCCTGCGGTATGCTAAGACCCTACAGTCACACCAATTGGAGCGACACCATTGTCAAGTGACACCAACTGGAGTGAAAATTTTGTGACGCAGGTTGCGACATTCTTCGTGTCTCCCACCCCCCGGCCAGCAGTGGTAGCACAGCTGTAGCATATCTTAGATTTTTTGTTTTGTATTTCAAGTTAGGTTTAGCTGCTATGCTGTAGGCATGCGTTAGGAATTAGGTTTAATGCGAAAGTGTCAGGGTTCAAACCCACGGCGAATAATAAAAATTTTCATAGCGTGCGTTTATAAATTAAATAGAGAGGTAACTCTCTATTGAAAACGGTCATCAGTGATTCCCTACAAAGGCTGTACTGTGCTGACCTCGCTCGGCGATACGATAGTTTGGCGGGAATAATTTGAATTGCAATAGAAATAGTATATTTCGATACAAGAGGGCAAACGGGCGTTTTGGTAACTGCGAGTGTGAAGCCTCCGCCTCACCTCGGGTTCACACAGCTCCTTCACACGAGAAGTTACCAAATCGCCCGTTTAGACCTCTCGCATCGAACAATATTTTTCTGTACAAATTCATGCAAAATTCTCGTTTGTCCACCGTTTACAGACATCAAACCAATCAACTCAACTTAACCCAAAACATTGTTCACACAGTAACCGTTTACGACGCTAGATGGCATCGCAACCGGTGAGCAAAATTTTTTGGTAACCGTGGAGACCACTTTGCTAACCGGTGACAGCGTTTTGCTCATCGATGTTGGGAATTTTGCTCACCGCTTTTGAGGACAGTGTGGAATCAGCCATTTTGCATGTCAGTAAACGGTGGACAAACGAGGGTTTTGCATGCATGTGTAAAGGAAAGATAATTTTCGATTTTAAGATTCATTCGATTCTTGATAAGTTTAAATTATTTTAGTATTATAAATGTATTGTATAATTGTTAGGAAAAGTAGTGATTCATTTTTTCTTATAATAAATATGATGAAAATGAAATGATAAAACATTACTGCGATGATCTGAGCAGTACAGTACTATACAGTACAGTCTTCATGTCGCTCAGTGACAATCAGTCACCTCGCAGCTTGTCGCAGCTGTCAATATTTAGTTGTCCACCGTTTTTATCATGAAATAATCTCGTGCTCGTTTAGCACAATCAAAGTGGTTTTTCGAAAAATTGGATAGTAACAGAGGTTTGTTCAAAATTTCTTTCTTTTATTTTCTACCAAAAAAATTTAAATTTGACCTTTTGTGCCTTTAAAAACGCACGCTAAAATCAAGCTGATAGATTTGTGCCTTTCCACAGATTTTGACAGTTTTTGACAGTTTGTTGTCAATTTTTACTTTAAAATTCCATCGCCCTTAAATCATACATGACTTTAACTGTACAGCACGAAGGACTAATAAGGAGTAGTATCTCCCTATGTATTCGGCCGCTAGAGGTGGGACAACAACACCTCCAAGAATTGTGCCAGGCTCGCTAAGAAATAATGAACGTTTTCTACATTTTTGTCATGCGCGTTGATGTTTTTGCTCACGTGATTTTCCTCCTCTTGATGCATTTTGAGGTTATGTTTGGTTTATTAAAAATATATAGCATAGAGGGGGAATATCACGTGACACAAAAACATCAACGCACATGACAAAAATATAGAAAACGTTCATTATTTCTTAGCGAACTCGGCACAATTCTTGGAGGTGGATTTGTCCTACCCCCACTCCCAGGGCTAATACTCCTTATTACTCCTTCGTGCTTTACAGGAAAGAAAGTTAGGGATCGATTTCTCCAAAGCACGATTTGTCCAACCAACGTTAATTTCAGAGCGTACGAATTTGAAAATGCAATGCAGACTAAACAGTGTCTAACGGTTGTAAAAAATCGTTTAAAGCCATAATAAATGACAGCAGCTTCCTTTTTTATAATGATGAGTAGATGGCGCAACGAATATATTTCTTGTGCAATGACAAAAGTAAACAGAGTAAAGAGAATATTTTATTTAAATTATTATTTTTAAAAATATTATTCAAAATTAAATCATTTTAGGTGAAAATATCAAGTATTGATTGAGGTTAACTATTTTCGTATATTTAAGGTTATGTTTAGCATTGCTCACCGGAAATAGATATTTCCCTTCAGAAATCATCAAATATTGATAATTTCAAATATTTAAGGTTAAGTTTGAGTTTTCTCAACGGAAATGGATACTTTTAAGTAAAAATCATCCAATGTTGATAAGGACTAACTAATTTTAACTATCTGAGGTTATGTTTGACTCTTCTCAATGAAACTGGATACTTTTAAGTAAAAATCATCTAATTTTGGTAAGGGCTATTTTATTTCAACTATTTAAGCTTATGTTTGAGTTTTCTCAACGGAAATTGATATCTTTAAGCAAAAATCATCCAATCTTGATAAGGGCTCCGTGCTGGAAGTAAACGTATTCAAACGGATAGAAATTTTTTATCTGTTTGAATGTAAACTTTGCATCCTTTTCAATCATGTTCTATTCTTTGTTAAATTTTTTAATCTTTATCCGTTTGAATCCGAACTTTTTATCCTTATCCGTGACATGGTATCGTATTTATCCGTTTTAATCCGTCTTCATTGAAAAATATTTTATCCTTATGTATTTTTTTTAATCCAATTAAAATAGTACATTATGATACAAGTGCGGGAGTTGGTGATCCTACGAGTTTGACGTTCGCTGCCCGAGCGAAGCGAGAGTGGCAAACGTCAAACGAGTAGGAATCACCAACTCGCACGTGTGTATCATATACTATTTTTTGTAACCCCTGTAAAGGGAAGTTCGTGACATAAGAAATATTGGTATGTAATAAGGTTATTGGATGGAGAGGGGGGTCTGGGGGGGGCTTTGCCCCCCGAAAGGAAGAAACAATCGAACCAAAATGATTTACACTCGACTCTCTCAAACGTAAGCACCACGCAAAAAAACCTAAACGCTCAACTTCTCAGCTGACGAAATGATGGCAGTGTTGATAAAGTGGACAGCCTGCCCGCGCACCGTGCGTTGGCCATCACGCTGGACAAATTCTGCAATTGGTTATAATCTGGCGCGCGATTCAAAATCGAATTAAATTAATTCGATTTTGAATCGCGCGCGTAAAATTTTTATCAATGGCAGCTTTTACTGATGGATCACGCATCCGGTGGCTTCAGATTGGTTGTGATAATTCTTGCGACCAATCAGAAACTAGCGGTTCCCTTAATTTCCTCGCGTGGAATACAGCAGATACACACTTTCCTTCAAAGTATGCTTGATGGTTAACATTCTCGCACGAAATTTTGTGCGGGAATGTTATGATACCCGCACACTTTGACTTCATCAAGAATCGGCCATTTTCTGCTCATTTTTTGGTGCATATACTTAGAACTTCCCGTATAGTGTTGAAAATGCGCCTTGGGAGTTTACAGTGGGCAAGGTAGGCACGGTACATAATATACTATTATTAGATAGGAAAGTCTAATGTTTGCATCTCTGATATCTCTGACATGTTCTGTGGTTGTTTCTGTGTATTTTTTTGTCGAAAAAGGTTTTAAAACATGAGTTATTATAGCCTAGAAATATACATAATTGTAACTGCTACGTATATCAGAGGTATCTCGCCGCCTGTAGCAGGCTGAAAACCTTCGTTATCACTTGATGTCACTTAATCTGTAAGCTGGAAGGTGCAGTTCCATGTCGACAGAAAATGTCGGCATAAAGCAGAAACTCATGAGAGTGACAGAAATAGGCAGATCTGTTTGTCTCTTTCACTGTCATGAATTTCTGCTTTACGCCGACGTTTTCTGCCGACATGGGACTGCACCTTCAAAAATCTGTTCATCTCACTTTAGAAAAGGACTTCAGAAAATGCAAGAGTGAGATGAATAGCAATAGATTATTTTCTCCAATCTCCACCTGGTCTGGTGGCATGAGAGCACCATGGCATATGAATTATGAAAGTACCTTAAGGTTGTTGGAGTAACGGAAAAAATGTTATTTTTTACTTTAGATTTTAAGGCCGCAAAAAATACACAGATTTAAGTGCCGTTTCGCAGGGAAGTGTTTCTCGATATAAAAAATGGAGCTTAGTATTTGTTTTTTGAAAAAACTAATTTGTTTGGCTAAAATGGAAAAGTTTCGGCTAGGATTAGGTTTTAGATTAGGTTAGCCGAAACTTTTCCATTTTAGCCAAACAAATTAGTTTTTTCGAAAAACAGATACTAAGCCCCATTTTTCAGAACGAAAAATACTTCCCTGCCAAGCGGCACTTAAAACCGTTTATTTTTTGCGGTATTAAAATCTAAATTAAAAAAATGACATTTTTTCCGTTGCTCCAACAGCCTTAAGAGCCTCCAACCAATAAAAATTCTTCTTTTTCTGTCGAAACTCATTATGATAGGTTGTGATGAACAAAAGACTCCTGATTAAGTATTCTATGCAAATTTAATACATAAAAAAGAAATTATTGCACCAAATCCCGGAAATTCCCGGAATTTCTTTATATCCCGTAAAATTTCCCAAATCCGTTAAAATTTCCCAGATTCCGGGAAATTTCCATGAAATTGGCAACACTGCTTAAAAATATCCATTTCGGTTGGGAAAACTCAAACTTAACCTTAAATATTTGAAATTATTTTACCTTTATCAATATTTGATTATTTCTCTAGGGAAATATCTATTTCCGATGAGAAATGCTAAACATATCCTTAAATAGTTGAAATTAGAAAGCCCTGATCAAAATTGGATGATTTTTATTTAAAAGTATCCAGTTCCATTGAGAAGAGTCACAAAGATATTTAAAATTAGTTAGTCCTTATCACCATTAGATGATTTTTACATAGAAATATACATTTCTGTTGAGAAAGGTCAAACATAACCTCATATAGTTAAAATTAGTTAGTCCTTATCAACTTTGGATGACTTTTACTTAAAAATATCCATTTCTGTTGAGAAAAATCAAACATAACCTCAAAAAGTTTAAATTAGTTAGCCCTTATAAACATTGGATGATTTTTACTTAAAAGTATCCACTTCCGTTGAGAAAACTTAAACATAACCTCAAATAGTTTAACCCATTAACGCCGAGAACTGCAGAAAAGTTAGGTAAACTTTGACAAAACGAATTTTCTACGAATTTTCTATCGACTTTTACTACCTATCCTGTTTTGTCAAAGTTTACCTAACTTTTCTGCAGTTCTCGGCTTTAATGGGTTAAAGTTAGTGTTTTCGCGAATTAGTGAAGTTTTTTTTTTGCTTTTATTTTTATTTTCTCCTATTTGTATGAGCAAAAAAAAAGTTTTTTGTAATTCTGAACAGTTTTTCAGTAAAAGAAAAGTGTAGTGGTGCACATCGAGAATCTACTCTAATTCATTCTGTAAAAATCCTCAATCTGCGTAAGAATATTAAAAACTTAATTTTCGAAATGTTTGGAGTGAAAGAAGAACAACCCCAAAATAAAAATTTAGTTGATAAGATGGAAGAACGTAAACGGTGCTCTTTTTGTGATTATAGAAGTGAAAGAAAAACATTTTACTGTTGTGCGTGCTACAGTAAGGCAGTTTGCGAAGTGCACCGAACTCATTTTTAAAAAAGATTGTGCAAACTAAGTTTTTCTAACCATATTTGAATATATTTGTACAATAAATATGCATAACAATTCAATATCCTGCTTTTTCTTATAATCTGGGATGATTATTACTAATTGGGAAGGGAAATTTGGGAAATTACCATTTGGGAGTGAGAAATGAAGAACAAACAAGTAAATATTAACAAAAACTATATTCTACTTACGGTACAAAAGTGGCTTCAAAGCCCGAAGAACGAATAACAATTAGCACAACCAAAAACTAGGGTAGCCAACGAGGCTCACGAGAGATCAGAGAGAGAGTCTAGAACGTCTTCACAGTCAGCTGTCCAGAACACAAGAGCGCGGGGTAGCCGACCGACGACTCGCAGCACCGCTGCTCGCCGGCGTGCCCCCTCCCCTTCACCTGCACATAGGCAACCAACGTAACAGCCACTATACATTCTATAAAGTTACCTGCATGAATCACTGTAAAATATTCTCACTTTTCAGGTCTTCGAATAATTAAACTTTTTGAAGCCTCCGCCAATGGGTCCATATTTTTTTGAAGTTCATAGTCTAAGCTTTAAAACCTTGCAACGAGTTTTTCTTTAAATGATTTGTTGCAAAATTATGGAATTTTTAACAAATATCGATTTTTTTCCATTTTTTACGCAAATTTCAATTTTTATTGTAAAAAGTTTTTAACAATTGACATTAACAACAATTGGATCGTGTAGTAGACATTTCAAAACATAACTCTGAATTTTATCAGACTTTTTGAAATCCAAAAACAGTTTAAAAAGTGGACAGGACATGAAAGTCCCATTTGTTTAAACGGAAGATGGGAAAAACAAGTGTGTAGGCGGAGATTTAAATAGTTGAAATTAGATAGCCCTTATCAAAATTGGATGATTTTTACTTAAAAGTATCCAGTTCAATTGAGAAGTCAGACATTACCTCAGATAGTTAAAATTAGTTAGTCCTTATCAACATTGGATGATTTTTACTTACTAGGGCCACTGACAACCGCTTCGCGACCGTCGACTCACTACTTGCCTTTCTATGTTCTTTTCTACATGCAATGCCCATGCTTTCTTAATACATGTGCCTTTCTATGTTTCTTTTCTATATTCAATGCTCTAAACTCGAAGTTCGATATTCGATTCTTTTAAATTCGAGATTTTTCCGTGAGTGCCTTCTTTATAATAGTAAAAGTATCCATTTTTCGTTGAGAAAACTCAAACTTAACCTTAAATATTTGAAATTAGTTTACCTTTATCAATATTTGATGCTTTCTATAGGGAAATATCTATTTCCGGTGAGAAATGCTAAACATAACCTTAAATATCTGCAAATAGTTAGCCTCCATAAATACTTGATTTTCACTTAAAATGATTTAATTTTGAATAATATTTTTAAAAATAATAATTTAAATAAAATATTCTCTTTGTTCTGTTTACTTTTGTCATTGCACAAGGAATATATTCGTTGCACCATCTATTCATCATTATAAAAAAGGAAGCTGCTTCCATTTATTAGCTTTGGACGATTTTTTATAACCGTTAAACACTCTGTTTAGTCTGTATTACATTTTCAAATTCGTACGCTCTGAAATTAACGTTGGTTGGACAAATCGTGCTTTGGAGTAGTAATCATCATGCTTTGGAGAAATCGATCCCGACCGAAAGAACAAAAAAATCGAAAATCCCTAGCGTCAGATTTCTTCTTTTTGATGTCTATTGTTCTCTAGTTCGTTCTGACGGTTAAAGAATAAATTTTCTAAATTTTTAAAAACGAAAAGACCAAAAAATTAAGTTAAAAATCGAAGTGCCAATTGTAATTCTAAGGAATTTTACCTCTTAAAAATTTCTGTTAAGTGCTCCTTTTATTAAGAGTTTTATATTAGTAAATAATAAATATTTATTATAATAACTTGCGCCAACATTAACGTCGTCGCGCTACCGTCGAAATTTGAGAATTGGGTCAAGCCGGCGCGCCGCCAGTCATTGATAAAATTTAGTCTAAACACCGCTGCCGATCCAAATGATGTTGACGCAGACTTCTAACTTTATTAAATTATTTATGAAGAATCACGGCTCTTGTGAGTTCCAAGAACTACAACATTATAGATGCTAAGGGAATCAGAAAAGTAAGGATGATGCATAGGGCTGCTTTTTAAGCAACTTGTGATGACATTTCATGCAAAAAATTACTTTTACATAAAAAAAATCCTACTTAAACCCAAAAGTAAAATTTTTAAAAGTATATTTAAACATTTGTGGTTAAAAATTGTAATTTATATTATGTTTCAGATAATAGTTTACCCACAGTTGTACTTCCAGTAAAAGAAGGCAGAGATAACCTTTGGGCCAAAACCAAAGAAGCATTTAAATATGCGTATGAAAACTACAAGGATGATATTGATTGGTTCATGAAGGCTGATGATGACACGTTAGTACCTTTATGTTTTCACAATTTTGAAATTCAAACGTAGTATATTTGTCTTAAATGATTTTTCCAGAGAACGGCTTTTCGAATTCTCTGATCTTTAAAATGCATGTTCCTATGATTTAAACTTTTTTTTTTTTTTTTTCATTTCCGATTATACATGTGAACTTAGTAAGTTTAGGTGCACGGTTAAACATAGATTGACAAAATTTAAATATACCACATAAATGAAAATTGATTCCGATAGGTTTTTTTTTCTTGTAGAAACTGCATTCGTCAACAAAATTTCTCTTCTGCTCTTTAAAAATTTAGACGACGTTCGTCGATCCACAATCTATAACGATGAGGGGTTTGAGCCTCCCTTTGCCCCTTAGGCGACGCGAGTCCCATAATTGCAGTCTAATTTTTATTTTTCCTAATATTCATGAAACCTAATTTTTATTTCTCCGAATTTCTAGTCATCATAATAACCACTTAACCGAATGTCAACATGAAGTAATTGCTATATCACCGAATTACAGCTTGTCATAATTGTTATTTTCTATAAATTTCATTCAACCTAATGTCTATATTTCTGAATGTCCATGTGCCACAATCTCCATGCAACATAATTTCCATCTGTCCTAAACGATTTCCGGTTAGTTTTGAAGTCGTTTTCCATCTATATAAATTTTGTCTGGGTGGTAAATGAAATGGAGATGGCGCTGTAAGCCACTTCTTAGTACATGATAAAAAGTACGCTGAGAGAACGAAATCGTTATATTTTACCGAAATACTTCAGTAAACCTGGGACAGAGAGATATTTCGTCAAGATTTCACTTGTTCCTCGCTAAAATAAATTAAATGAATGCTTCATGAAAAAACATGACTTTTTAGTGAAAGACTGGAGATTATAACGCAAATTTCAATAATAAATGCTGAAATACTATAGTGAAAGTTTAACGTGAACTTCTGGATAACTTCACACGATAACACGAGAAGTTTTAACGAGAGTTCGGTAAAATCTCGTTTATTTATGGTAAAACTTGTACGGATTCGGAACTAGCAGAAAGGAAAAAAAATATAGTTCAGTGTCTGCGCGCGCATTGTGTTGGAAGTTACAGTCACATATATTTATAATTGTTTACACAATTATACACTTATACACACATTTATATAGAATGTTAAATACACATAGAAATATATTTAAAAATCTGAAACAGAGAAAAATCATATTAATAAAATCGAAGCTCCTGGGAATTGAACTCGAGTCTCCATCGTAGCAGTCCAGAGTCTTAATCATCTTGGTACGAGAACGTATATTCAATGTTTACTAAAATCTCGATAATATTTTAGACTATTGTGGCATGGGCATAGTATGACGTCATGGGGACGTAGTATGACGTCAGGCAATTCTTGTTTTACCGAGACTTCGGTAATTTCTCGCGATGAATAATCAAAAAAATTGCTTGCTTATTTGTTTTACCGAACATTCGTGAAAAATATATAAATCCACATTAATTTTTAATGCACTATTTAATATTTCATACGGCGCTTAAATTAATTTCTAACGTACTAAATTTTTACTTTACGCTCGTCAAAGTTTCACTGACCTTTTGTTATACTATATCACTTTTCGGTAAAATCTAACGATTTCGTTATTTCAGTGTAGGCGCTAGATTTAAAACTCATCATATAAAACCTCATTTATTTTCTGAAAACTGATGAAATTCCTCACAATTTTTTTAATTCTCTGAAATTTATTTAAACTTTTATTATTTAGAGAATCAAAAAAAACATCGCTGGTATACATTTATGTTTAATATATAAGCCATTATATTTATTTTTCAGATACGTAGTGGTAGAAAATTTGAGGTATATGCTGTCTTCGTATAGTGCGATGTCACCACTGTACTTTGGATGCAGATTTAAACCGTTTGTGAAGCAAGGGTACATGAGCGGTGGTGCAGGATATGTACTTAGTAGGGAAGGACTTCGAAAATTTGTTGAAGAAGGCTTAACAGATAAGAACAATTGTCGTCCTGATAATGGTGGGGCAGAAGATGTTGAGATGGGAAAATGTTTAGAAAAAATTGGAGTGCGCGCTATGGACACTCGTGATCCACACGGTCGTGGGAGATTTTTTCCATTTGTGCCAGAGCACCACCTAATACCAAATAATCGTGATAAAAACTTCTGGTATTGGAAGTATATTTATTATGATACCAAAGATGGTCTAAATTGCTGTTCTGACAGTGCCATATCTTTTCACTATGTTTCTCCTAATATGATGTACGTTTTAGAGTATCTAATCTACCATTTGAGGCCATATGGCATATCACACAGCATTGAAGAAATCTCATCTAGTAGACCAGGACATTTTACTAATTACTAGTCTGTAGTCTCGACTATTCGAATACCGACTTGCATTGGTAAAATATTCTTCACTGCTATTAATTCCTATTAGAAAAAATGTATTATCTGATAATGGGAATAAATTGCAATAAAGACCAAATTGCCGATTAGATTGAGAGTATTTATTATAGTGGTGCCTAAAAATCAATAGTAAAATTTTGTTAAGGCCATGTGATATTTAGAAAATTTTTCGATGTTATTGATTTTCAATTATACCAATTATTCTCCTACAAAAATGAGTATTTTGCTGAGAAATTTTAGGGAATGATAGAGAACATTGAAATGGAGGTTTATTGACTCCGTTTATTTCAAAGCATGAAAAAAAAGTTCTTTCGTGCTAAAATCTGTAATGCATTTATCACTTTGAGGTTAGTTGCGCTATGCTTTCTATGAGTTTATTTGTAAAATATATTTTTCTCATTATTTAACAAAATGAGAGTCAATATACCTCCCTTAATATATTTTTTATCATACTTGCATTGAAAAGTCGATTTTCGATGCTTGTTTTGCGTGTTGAAAGTGACTTTTTTTAGCACGATATTTAAATCGTGTCTATGAGCATGCGCAACGACGCATTAAAATGTTGTGAAAAATGATGTGCATCGTTGGGCACGCGTACTTTGATCAGTGAAAAGTTTTCTGCATCGTTGCGCATGCACAGTTTGATTAGTGAAAAGAGATGTGCATCGTTGGGCATGCACACGTTGAGCTAGGACTGAGTTCCTGTGGTTCCGGTTGATCAGCTGACAACAATCAGACATTTTGTTTGCTGACAAGTGTTGTATGCTATTATTCAAAATAAAGGAAAAATGGATTCGTCTTGTGAATGCGAGGTTGAAACACCTGAAAATGTTGTGCTTGAAGCAAAAACTATTAGACTAAAAAAGTGAATTAAATTTTGAAGTTACAATTTTTATTTCATATCCTTTGATCTAGTGTAGGTAAAGTAAATTCTTTTAATCTTTTGAAGTGGTTTTTTTTTCCTTTCGGGGGGCTCTGCTCCCCGAACCCCTCGCCGGGGCTCCACCCCTGGACTCCGCCCCTGGACCCCATTAATATTTTTTCTTTGCCTTTATTTAAATAATTCTTTTTTTCCCTACTCTTTCAAATCGACTTTTCAATACTCTTATGATAAAAAATAGTGTGTGCAACTCGTGCTTCAACTAAGAAATGGTGATGAGTGTGCGTGTGCAGCACTCATCACCATTTCTTGGTTTTCAGCACTTGTTACACAAAGTACAATTCAAACATCTCCGAATTCATTTTTCAAAAAATATTCAGTTTTGTGGACAAAAAATTGGTATATCTGAACCTAATTGACCTGTCGAAAAAGTATCACATTCCTTTAAACACTACTAGCTCATTGTTTTTCTTTCAACAATAGAAATTTCTTAGAATTTTTACAAATATGTTCAACAATTTGAAATGGTACTAGTGTCTTATTAAAAGTCCCAATCTCAATAATGTGCAATTTTTTGCACTTTTGAGTATAATCCTAAGTGCAAATTGTTGAATCTGAAAACACGCTTGGATTTAGATCATTAATTCATCATGTACAGCTTTCTTTCCAAAAAATTTTCTACATTTATTTTTAACGTGATTCAACAAATTCAACAAAATACTTTCTGGCATTATTTCAACTTTTTGAAAAATTTGAAGAAAATTCAATCCCTCTGAATTTTTATCTGAATTACATTTTTGCAACTTTTTAGATCAGGTCAGATCGAGTTATCAGATTAACACGAAAACCT
Source organism: Synergus gifuensis (assembly GCA_904066015.1). Lineage (NCBI taxonomy): Eukaryota > Metazoa > Arthropoda > Insecta > Hymenoptera > Cynipidae > Synergus > Synergus gifuensis. The sequence continues at coordinate 111,700 of CAJFCO010000412.1, forward strand.
GATTGCAAGTTATTTTTTTACATTAATATCACTCACCAAGTGGAAAAACTTGAGTGAATAGTGTGTTCACAAATTTTACTTGAGGTTTTTTTAAACGCCATTCTCATGTTTATACCAGACCGAATTCATTCAAAAATACTAGTCAATTGCCAACGATTTATCTATATGTATATGAAAGATATGCCAGGATAAATAAAGTTTTGTTATTACGTTCATACATATCAAATTCACAATTTTATTTGCTAACCTCATTCAATAAATCCTTAAACGGGGTAGTGTGGTAACTCAATTTCAAAAAATTGGATTTTTTTTCTTATATAATTCGAAATTATAATATATTGAGAGTATATTGTAAAAGTTTTAGACTGAAATATGAAATATTCACGAAGCTACAACACATAGTCGAGAGCCCTTCGTAGAGTATCTACATATGAAGGGTGGAAATCCAAAAGTACATAAGAGCCATTTTTTCGAAATTAAAATAAAAAATTTTTTAATCTTCAGTCTAAGGCCGTCATTTTTCCGTTAAAAGCAGTGCAAAATTCGAAACAGTTTTTATGTAGGAATTATCTGAAAATTGCATTTTTCATATAATCGGCAGATTGGAAATCCAAAAATACATATGAGCCAATGGCGCCTTATGGAAATCCCGTGTTCCAAGGCAAACTATCGAGGTTATGGAGTATTGAATTTTACATATATGGGGGATTTCATTTCAAGTGAACCCACTTTTGAAATCGTTGTCGTCCGATCTGGCTCAAACTTGCACAAAGTTTAGTCCAATTGACTAGTAGTTACCACACCAAATTTGAACAAGATCGGTCAAAAAATTGCCGAGTTGGAGGGGGTGAAATTTTGAGATTTTGGTCAAACAGCCCCTGTTTCAGATACATGTAACTAATAACCTATGGCATTTAAAAAATTTTGTCCAACACGTTTTAGACAGATTTTTCTTCAATCTTTTTGAAAAAAAAAAATATAAAAATTTTTTAATCCAAAATTTGACTGACTTTATTGAAAATAAAAAATATTTTTGACTTTTTTTTCAAAAAGGACCGTTTTCATTTTTTTTCTGTTTCAAAAGAAAGTTCAGGTCTTTTTCTTTGAGAACTTTGAGGTCCAAAAGTAGGCTGAGATTTGTTTATCTATCAAAATGAATGTCGAGTAACTCGAAACACCCATGACGCTAGCTCTCGAAGGTTGTAGTGTCCCCTGTTCTCAGGATTTCCACTCTAAAAGATGGTTTTCTTGTATCAGTGAACTCTCTCTGCATTTTACAGGGTTGAGACTGTCTTTATTAAAATGCCTGCATTATGCTCCCTGATGAATTTTGGTAAAACATTGAATTTTGAACAGTTATAAGCTGTAGAATTTCTTCTTATGTAAAAAAAAATTAACTAATGGAGGTTCGTGCATTGTGAATGATTAGTTGGGTGTACTTTAAATTTATTGTGGATAATGGTTTCAATTTTGAAAATTTTCGTAGTTTCAGTCTTTTATCCGCCTTTCTTTGCGGCTTTTTTTGTAATTCTTTTGTTAGCTTTATTCGATTCTGCTGTTGATTTCGCTCTTGGCTTTGTCTTGTTACTTAATATAAGTTTTCTCTCTTTTGGAAAGAAATCACATTCAGTAGATGCAGAAAATTTCTTCAGCTTGAGTTTTCCATCGCCAATCGGTATAAAAGCATAGTATTGAGCAGTCCCATAAATTGTTGTTGCAGCATTAAAACGGCTCTTCAGATTCTCTTTTACCATGAGCAGTAGGATGAAAATGCCACTCACCTGGGATTCCAAAATCCGTCTCGTGAGCTATAAGATTTGCGAAACTACTTTTGTATTTAAAATGTTGACGAGCTCCGTCCGAAACGTAGTATACCTTATTTACCATGATATTAGCTTCTAGATAATTTAGTATAATCTTCTGGTACTCATAAACTGCAACGGTGTCATGTTTCAAATCGTCGGATATGATTGCCACACTGTTGTGTTCAAGTTTCCCATCTTTCATGTAATAAATAACTACTGTGAATACAGTTACTTGGTCGTTATTGAAATGGAAAGCCTGTATGGCATCCTGGAGAACATATTTATAGTTCTCTGCGAAATCAAACGAAATGACGAATTCACCAACCTTCAAACCCATCTTCAAATCTTTGAAGAATGACGATTGCTCTTTAACTAGAAAGTCGTGGGTTCTCAAGTTCAATAACCCGGTACACAGTTCTTTCACAAAATCGTCAGTATTTAAGATCAGTGTTTTCAATGTGAATCTTTCAGACTGCAGCCAAGAATGTATTAGATTCATTGATAGAAGAAAACCATCTTTTAGAGTGGAAATCCTGAGAACAGGGGACACTACAACGTTCGAGAGCTAGCGTCATGGGTGTTTCGAGTTACTCGACGTCCATTTTGATAAATAAACAAGTCTCAGCCCACTTTTGGACCTCAAAGTTCTCAAAGGAAAAGACCTGAACTTTCTTTTGAAACAAACAAAAATAAAAATAAAAACGGTCCCTTTTGAAAAAAAAGTCAAAAATATTTTTTATTTTCAATAAAGTCGGTCAAATTTTAGATTAAAAAATTTTTATATTTTTTTTTCAAAAAGATTGAAGAAAAATCTGTCTAAAACGTGTTGGACAAAATTTTTTAAATGCCATAGGTTATTAGTTATATGAATCCGAAACAGGGGCTGTTTGACCAAAATCTCAAAATTTCACCCCCTCCAACTCGACAAGTTTTTGACCGATCTTGTTCAAATTTGGTGTGGTAACTACTAGTCAATAGGACTAAACTTTGTGCAAGTTTGAGCCAGATCGAACGACATCGATTTCAAAAGTGGGTTCCCCTGAAATGAAATCCCCCATATACTGATCTGTATGTTAGGATGTTTGTCAGAGCTTACTACAATATTTAATCCGAATCAATCCGACTTAATCCGAATAAATCCGATGTAATCCGGACTATCCGAACCAATCCGCATGAATCCGAATTTTTCGGATTCATTCGGATTGAAAGTTCGGATTCGTTCGAATTGACCGGATTCATTCGGATTGAAAGTTCGGATTAATTCTGACTCATTCGGATTGACGGATTGATTCGGATTAAATGTTCGGATAGATTTTGAATAGGCTTTGGATTAATTCGGATTGAAAACTTCCTTCGGATTAGGTCGGAATAAAACTGTTTGGTTCGGACACAAATTCCGGAATGATTCGGATTGATTCGGAATGCATTTCTATCCGAAGCTTTCGCTAGGGAAGTGCAGTGTTTTTAGGACGAGTCGTAGGTGAGGGCACCTTTTCGTAAGCATTTCTCATTTTGTACGCTCTTTATTCGCATCGTTAGAAACGCACCATATATTACGTACAGATTATAAGCACAAAAGCAAGCCATTTTAATGAGTGTTGTAAAAATATTCTATTGATCCGATCAGATTGAAATTTTAACACGTTTTTCTAAACATGTGTGCGTGCGTGCGGATGTATGCAGGGCCGTGCGCAGAAATTTATGTTGGGGCGGTCTAAATATTTTTACGATTATTTTATGTTACAATAAAATCTTATTGTTAATTTTAATTTGTCTATGGGGGGGTTGAACCCAAATCCCCCCCTTGCGCACGGCCCTGATGTATGGATGTCGCCGTTTTTTAAGGGAATGCTCTATGCTCCGATTATGAAAAAAAACTCACTACTTGCCTTTCTATGTTCTTTTCTACATTCAATGCCCATGCTTTCTTAATGCATGTGCCTTTCTATGTTTCTTTTCTATATTCAATGCTCTAAACTCGAAGTTCGATATTCAATTCTTTTCAATTCGAGATTTTTCAAGTGTGTATTTTTTATAGTAGGAAAAATTAAAAAATTACCGACAGAGACATAATTTTTTTTTCAAAATAACTACTCAAAATAAATGTTAGAACACAATTTAGTGTTTTCTTTCCTATATTCCAAAGTTTCAAAGCGATATATCATTTCCTACGTCGAGACGAAACGATTGATCTGTAGGATTAGTGTTTATAATTGAATATTAAGGAAGTTAACATATGCTTTAATATGTAATTTTGAAACATTTCGTTTTTATTTTTGTTTTCAAAAAACCAAAATTCAAAGCTAATGTAAGAAAGTAAAAGGTTTTTTGCATCGTATAAAATTAAGTAATCTCATATAAATAAATTTTATTAAAAAAATACACTGTTAGAAAAATCTGACTGAATTTTAATGCAAATGTATTGGAAGTTTTTTCCATTCATGTACATTAAATTTCATGTACCTTGAATTGAAAAGTTAGTTACAGGTATCTTAAATTTCATTTACGTGTTCATTAATTTTCGGTTACATGAGTGGAAAAAACTTCCAATACGTGTACTTTAATTTTAATGTATGTGCTTTAATTTTCAATTACACAGGGTAAGAGCACCAATCGTCGACACCCGCCCTCTAATTTTCTTTAAACAATGAGAAAATGCAAATATTTATCACATATTTTACTCACATGAAAGTAATTCGAGCAAATTATATTTTAATATTCCTATTGTTTTAAGAAAATCAGAGGTCTGGCCAACGACTGGTGCTTTTACCCTATATATGATGAAAAAATGTTAATTATGTGTTAAGGATATAAAATGAAGAGTAAAAACTTTGCGTTTTTGGAACCAAGAACACGAATATTTATTATCAAAATAAAAACTTCTTATACATAGATTACATATACATACATAGATTACTTCTTATACATAGATTTTTGAAACATGTAAAATTCTAACCTCAAAAATTTTATTTCAATTCTAACTGGAAGTCACGGGCGGCGTATATTAAATGGACGGTATGGAAAAAAATAAAATAAAAAATAAAATATAAAACCTTTCTTTAACTAATGTATTGAATTTAACTAATGCCAGCACTAATGTATTGAAAAAATTCTCACGCTATTTTCGGACAAGGAAAACACGAGGAAATCCCGTGGATTTTCAGATTCCTCGCGGATTTCCTCGTGTTCCTCGTCTAAAAATAACACGAGGACTTTTTAAAGGTTTTTTTCAATAGGCGCGACTTACCGTTTTATTCATAACAATCACTAATCAGAGGGCTGTGATGACGTTCCCGCTTATTTCAACTTGGTCACTTCGAGTTTTATTAGTCGAGTTCGTCTGCTCCACAGATACATTTTGTATCACGTGCCCACTACTTATAGCGCGCACTATTCAAAACATAGAAAAAAAATTGGCACTAAAATTAAACAACAATGACTACAATTCTTTCTTATAGCTACACTGAACTAAAGTTTGCATTATGTAACTTGTTCTGCTTCTCCGCATACATATATATCTTTTAAAAATATGAAAATAATGTGAATATTAATTTTGTAAAGCGGAAATTTATATAAGTTCTTCTTTCAGTCACGTACATTAATTTTTAGTTACACGTAACTTAATCTCACTTTCCACGCGCAGATACCTTACATTTCAGTCATAAGTAAATTAATTTCATTCAATTTACCAAAAACTTAAATTTCAGTTACAAAAGTGTACATTAAAAATGCTTGAAAATTAAAGAATTTTCTAACAGTGATATAAATGATGAGGTCGAAAGATTCGTTGTTTCGAGAAAAAAGAATTACATATTATATCTATATTTTTAAATATTGAGGCAAAATGTTAATGCTTCCTCTATGAGGAAGCAAATTCATTTGCAACTTCATCATAATGAGGAAGTAAAGTGCTCAAAAAATGAGCACAAAAAAAATATAAATATAGTTAAATGGAACACTTGAGATCGAATTCACAGCTGGTTTTTGAAGTATTCACTTTGGCCGTAAAAAAAAAAAAAAACTATTGTTATAAAAAAAAAAATTTTTTAAACAGTTGTAGATGTTAATATGTAATAACATATCAAAAATTGAAAATGATTGCATTTTAATTTTTTATAAAAAATCCCGAAAACAGCTTTAAAAAATGTGTCAATCCCCTTAAAGCCATAACGTTCTCTTTGAATATAATGTGCAAAGATTTTAATTCCATATGTGCTTGGTTCTATGTGTTACATAGATATGTACACTGTGTAGAAATTGGAGGAAATCTGGGAATCGTTCGGGAATTAAAGTGGATACATTAAACTCCAAGAATTTTCTTTGTTTTTGTAATCAGAGCAACTAACTTTTTAAAAAATTTATGCAATACTTTGAAGTACATTTCAGAATTTTTATTTCTTTTTCATTTGTGCAAATTGTGGATTAAATTGATCCAATTCTATTTTTAACATTTTCAATTTAAAATTTTTTTTTTTCAAGTCTTCAACATATTTCTAACGATTTTGAGAGGTTAAAAAAAAATAAAAAGAATTTCTACTTTTTTTATCACAGTGTTATCTGCCAGGCCCCCAATACCCTCTATCTTTTGTTTCAATATGATTATGATGAAATCCTTAAACAATTTCCCTTGATGTTCAGAAAGCAAATTTGTTTTTATGAATTGAGGTTTCCGGCACGTTATCCTCCTTTTTTCAATAAAACAATTAAGGAAGAACGTCCGCAACCTTCCCCGCCAAAAGTTTAGTCCAAGCAGCATTCACTCTACGTGTAGTGAATGCTGCGTGGGCCAACGAAACTTCTAAATCTCCGGTAAAGTACAGTCTTACGCACACTTAGGAATTGGTGAATACCAATACAAACTACTAATGCGCGGCAACAGCTGTTTTCACTGCAGCAACGTCGCCGTACTTTTTTCGCTTTTTCACTTTCATAGGACTTCCAAAAAAGTGAAAGAGCGAAATGATACTCAACGGCAGCTCTGCTCAGTGCTCTCAAAGTTGGCTCCCTGCGCACGCAGCACACATTAGATTCCTGCTGGAGAAATGTTTCCATTGGTCAAAATTTGGTGCGCGATTCAAAATCCAATTGATTTAATTCGATTTTGAATCGCGCGCCAGATTACAGCCAATAGCAGAATTTCTCCAGTGAGAAGCCAACAGGTGCTGCGCGCGCAGGGATCCAACTTTGAGAGCACTGGCTGTGCTAGGCTAGAGGTGCGTGCTATTTCTCCCGAAACTGAAGCGACGTTGCCGGATTTTCTCAACTCAAAATCTACCATCTTGAAAAACTACGTGTTTTTATTCTTATTTTACAGAATTTCCACTATAATCGTCAGTAAGTGATAGAAACTTTGTGCCCAGAAGCTTCGTGATATGTTCAACTTTACATTTCTTAACCTTAGAAAAAAAGTTTACATTTCGTTTTATGCTTTTTTCTCTATGGAAGAGCGTTTAGAATGCATTTTTTCCGTTTTCCCATAAGAGACAATGTTAAATTAAAATCGTGATATTTCAATAAATACGTAGGTTTGCGACTTGAAACTTCGCGAAAATATTTATTATGCCTTATATTTTCGATTTTTGATGGAAAGGAGAACTTTTTACATTTCCTTTTATGACAGACGTACTTAAGGGCGATGGAATTTGAAAGTAAAAAATGTAAACAAACTGTCAAAAACTGTCAAAATCTGTGGAAAAATACTAATGTTATCACCAGGATTTTTGTGGGGGTTTTTGAAGGGAAAATATGGCAAATTTAAAGATTTTGGGTAGCACACTGTGGGAAGAAAGAGTGTAGAAACATAGGAGATACCCTAATTTTTCCAGAAAAACAATATATTATTCACTAGGGGTGAATAAATATGCGCCGATAATTGCGAACATTTTAACCGCACGAGAATAAAATACATATAGCATTCACAGCTGCGAATTGACTGAGAGTCACTGAAGGCTTGACGCTAATTGCTATGTGCTGACCGCACACTCGGGGATAGTTTTGGCGGGAATGATTTGAATTTCAATAAGAAAGATAATCGCAATGATCTTTTATCGTTTGATTCATCTCATATTTATTAAAAGAAAAAACAAGTGACAATTATAAAATGCATTTATATTACTAAAATCATTAAAACTTGTCAATAATCGAATAAATCTTTAAAACTAGCTGTGAAGTTGTATCAACTTTTGTGCTCATTCAATGAGCACTTTGCTTCCTGCAAGCAAATATGATTTGCTTCCTCATAGAGGAAGCATTAATTATTCTTTACATCAACATTAAATTTTGATTATTTGAGAAGTTATAGTCGAAAAATTAATTTTTCAAAATACAATTAACCATAACATCCTTCTTTTTCAATGAAATGCATTAATCTTATAGGTCAATCGATTCGTCTCGACGTAAGGAACCTTCATTTTCCTTACGTCAGGTTCGAATTTTGAATATTATAGAAGTTATAGTTGAAAAACTAATTTTTTTAAATTAAGTAAAACCATAACTTTGTTATTTTTCAATGAAATGAAATAATATTGTAGACCAATCGATTCGTCTCGATGCAGGGAACATTTATTTTCCTCACGTCAAGTCAAAATTTTGATTATTTGAAAAGTTACAGTCGAAAAATTAATTTTTGAAAATACAATTAACCATAACTTTGTTATTTTTTAATGAAATGCATTAATAATATAGGTCAATCGATTCGTTTCGACACAAGGAATCTACGTTTACGTTACATCATCTTTGAATTTTGATTATTTGAGAATTTATAGTGAAAAAACGAATTTTAAGAAAATTATAAAAGTACATAAAACTTGTAAAATTAAATATTTTGTTACACTATTGTAAGAAATTCAACTAGGTGTATAATGCAATAACTATGCAAAATTTCATCAATTTATCTCTACGCTTTTTCAAGAAATTGCTGGATCGTGACACACACACACACACACGCGCACGCACGCACGCACACGCACATCCGGACAATTTTTCAGGACATCATGTTAGATATATTGACATTAAAATATGTTGAAAAAAACCTTTTTTAGGAAACTGGTTTTTGTCACCACCACAAAGCTTCCTCTGTGAGGAAACTTTGTGGTGGTGACAAAAACCCCTTCCTCTATCTTTCTTATTGAAATTCAAATCATTCCCGCCAAAGCTATCCCCCAGTGTGAGGTCAGCACATAGCAATATAGCGTCAAGCCTTCAGTGACTCACAGTCAATTCGCAGCTGTGAATGCTATGTATTTTATTCTCGTGCGGTCAAAATGTCCGCCATTATCGGCGCATATTTATTCACCTCTTGTGAATAATATATTGTTTTTCTGGAAAAATTAGGGTATCTCCTATGTTTCTACACTCTTCCTTCCCACAGTGTGCTACCACAAATCTTTAAATTTGCCATATTTTCCCTTCAAAAACCCCCACAAAAATCTTGGTGAAAACTTGACAGAATTTGACAGGTGCGCAATAAAAGTCTCAGAACAGTGGGCGTCGGAAGCCACCCAGCACATTGGAATTAAATAAAAAAAGAAAAAAAAAAGGAATTCAAACCCTCAAAATGTGCGTTTAGTGTGGAATTGTATTATCCATCTAATAATTTGGACATCCACGCATATTGCAAGTAGCAGGTGTACTCGAATTACTGTCTGGGTGTCTTCACACCTAGAAACCCGTGCTTATTGCGCCCCTGGAATCTAAATAACACAGGCCAACATTTCTCAGAACCAGAGACCAGACCTAGTATACCCTAAAAAGTGTTAAAAACCCGTTATTTTGATGTTTTCGAGGCCCCGTAACATCACGAAAAAATTTTTTTTCACAAACTGACAACGGCATTGTAAAGAACTACTCTTCGCCTTCAAAATGCGATCCCTACCTTTTTGATAGGATTTTTCATAGCCGAGATATGGCGGATTCAAATATGAAAAATTTCACTTTTCACGGATATCAATTTTACTACAAAAATATTTGCCCAGGGAATGAAAGTAGCAAAACTATGTCTATCACAGCTTGTTACATGATCATATAATCCCAGACCCCCGATAAGCTGATTTCCTTAACCCCCAAGCCCGGTTACCTGCGAATCATTAAACTTAGACCCCTACAATCCGATTTCCTTAACTCCCGATCCTTGTTACCTACTCCGCTATAGCCCTCGGCCACCATAACCTAGTTTTCCCAATCGTTGAGTATTGATCTTTGAGCGTATGAATTTACGTTGACTTTGTGTGGAAACGTTTTCTTTTTATTTCAAAGGATCGCTGAAGAGATTTACGTTTATGACTTGTCGGGTCGTTGTCCTCCCTCTTCAAAGACCAGCAATAGTCTGCCATCATTCTTTCATACCATCTACCTTGGTAATGTTTTTCTTTCTCATGAAAGTCTTGGTGGAAACGTTCACCCATTTCTTCGCTGAATGCCCCTACATTTTCCGGAAAATAGTTCAAATGCGATTTCAGAAAATGTATTTTAGGACTCATGAGACAAGCCAGTGCTTTGAAATTCTTTAACATAGTCGAAACAATTGTTTTGTATTTTGGATCTCGGTTGTTTCCCAAAAATTTCTGTGTTACGTCTGTAAAACTCAACTATGCATTTTTTTTCCTTTGGATCCATGGTTTTTATGAATTCGTCATCTTTCATCAGCCTTCTTATGTCGGGTCCAACAAAAACTCCTTGCTTAATTTTTTCTTCACTCAATTTAGGAAATGTAGATTGAATGTATTTGAAACATTTACTTTTGGGATTCAAAGCTTTGGTAAATTGTTTCATCAGACCCAATTTTATGTGGAGTGGTGGCAGCAATACTCGCTTTCTATCAACAAGACTTTCATGAATCACGTTATGATCACCAACTTTCCATTCTGCCCTTTCAGGCCAATTTTTGGTTACCCAATGCTTATCTCTCGCGCGACTGTCCCAGAGACAGAGAAAGCATGGATATTTCGTGTTTCCCGATTGCATTCCTAATATAAGATTAATCATCTTAAAGTCACCACAGATTAGCCAATTATGCACTTCATAGTCTATCAGATGAAGGAGTAATTGAAAGCTGGCGTATGATTCTTTCATAATAGTTGAATGGGCGACAGGAAGAGCCGCATACTTATTTCCGTTGTGTAATAAAACAGCTTTTAGACTTTCCGTGGAGGAGTCAATGAATAAGCGCCAGTCTTCCGGCCTATATAAGTCAGCTATGTATAGATTGACTAACCCTTCGACAACATTACAGTAAACCATATCTTCATCCATAGAAAAGTATTGAATAAACATTTCTTCTCGTTTTCTGTATATTGTCACTTTTGTATCGGGTAACAATAGATTTCTTTCTTTTAGCCTTGAAGCATAAAGCTCAGCTTTATCTTTTGGAAGATTGAGATCCCGAATAAAATCATCTAATCCCGCTTGATTTTGGACCCTCGTCATCAGAACTGCTATCTTCAAATTTATATTCACCTGCATCAATATCCATTGAATCAGCTGCTGGTTGATCAGATTTTTTATCTGATATACTTCTAATCCCGAATTCCGCAACTGTCACATTTTTCACTTCAGGATATTTGATTTTATGCAAACTGTGCTTATTGAACCCACTTGTTTTGCACGTGCAAAAATAACAGTCTTTATCGTGATCTAATTCCTCACGCCAGATCGTTGGTCTGATAACAACAAGAGTATTTCTGCTTTTATCATCCCACTTTAGCATACTTACTCTACAAGAATTACAAATTGATTTGGGAACCCACGGCTTATCCAAATTACCCGTGCAGAAATTCCAATATGGCTCTGATCGAGGCCCAATCGGGCAGAACTTGGCCCAAATCGGGCTATCTAGATGGACCCAGACTCGAAATGAAACGCGATACCCGATCGGGGCCGAAGTGCAGCGCCCAGATAGATAACCCGGTCTGGCCCCGATTGGGCCCATATAAATATATTTTTATCATTGTTTTAATTAAAAGGGATTATTAAATAAAATACTATTAAAATTGTATAAAATTTAAAATATTTGAATTTATTTAATATTTGAAGAAAGACACAATATAATATAAATATAATTAAGATATAATATAATATAAAGACACAATATAACAACTAGAATTTATAAATAACGAACTTATCAAAGTATTTTTAAATATATGTATCTTTGTTTTCAAATTCTAAATTTAAATTACACGTAGAGAATTATTTTGAAATAATAAATTACTTTTACTTCTTATTTTCTAATACATAACCATATTTCGAGGGTAGGTTTCATCTTAACATATTTGATAAATTTACTTACTCTCATCTTGAACACGTAAAGTAGGAATATCTTTGCGTATTCAATGCCTACGCACTCGTTTTGTCCTCGCTTTTGGCATTTTTTTACACTTATTTAAACTTTTTTCCACTTTTTCACCTTTCTACTTTATATTGAAACTTGGGAGATTTGTGCGCTCCAATAGTTTTGTGGCTTAAAGTGGCTTGATTATAATCAACCCACTTTGAGCCACAAAACGCGAGTGCCATCTACCTTCAAAATTGGCTTCGAATCTGGGGTCTAGATGGAACCATATTTGACATATTTTCGGTGCCAAATATGGCGGTGGATTTGATTCAACCTAAAACCCAGATATTCACCAAGTTACAGCCACAAAATAGCGTGCCCGACCGGGCCCAAATCGGAAATCAGGCAAATATTTGGCAATTTCTGCACGGGTAGTCATAGAAAACTTGAAACATTTGAAAAACATATCTTTGATAGAATCATTAATCGATCGGCGGTAAGTCTTCGTTTCAAACTTGCCACAAACATAACAGAATGATTCGATTTTCTGAGCACAAGGTAACCTGGAATTCATTTTTGCGATGATAATTTACACTGAATGAGGTATTATTGGTCGTACAAGACTTGCATGTGATTTAACCGTTAGCCTGCACAGTGCACAAAGTAGAATCACGAAAATGAACAAATGAATTTCGCAAAGTAAAATGGCGCTTGAACGACAGTTATGTTCGGGAAACAAATGAAGATGACAAGAGATTCTTGCGATAATAATAAAATCACAATGAATTGTAAGATCATAGGTGTCTTTGCAGTAGAGTGAAACAGTGCACTATGTAGAATCTATGATCTTACAATTCATTGTGATTTTATTATTATCGCAAGAATCTCTTGTCATCTTCATTTGTTTCCCGAACATAACTTTCGCTCTAGCGCCATTTCACTTTGCGATATTCATTTGTTCGTTTTCGTGAATCTACGTGTTTAATTAGTAAGTTATGATTCGTTACAAATGAACGATAACGATTTTCGACGGAAATATTTTGATTAGATTTCTACGAAAAATCCTATCAAAAATGTAGGGATCGAATTTTGAAGGTGAAGAACTAGGTGAAGTTCTTTACAATGCCGTTGTCAGTTTGTGGAAAAAAAATTTTTTCGCGATGTTACGGGGCCTCGAAAACATCAAAATAACGGGTTTTTAACCCTTTTAGGTTAGAATATCTCGAAAACTGAGGGTGTTGGAATTTTTCTGAGGTCGGATTCGGATTCAGCGCAGCAAAAGCCTTCGGGTATACTAGGTGCGGTCTCTGGTTCCGGACCTTTGTCAAATTTTGTCGGCCTGTGTAATTCTACATGAGTGTTTTTCAAATTCATCAGCCTTAAGGGCATGTGATACTTTACCATAAGAGCAAATTAGTTATACCAATTATACATTCACAATAATAAATATTTTTAGCTAATAAGAGTCAATAAACCTTCGCCTACATGAGAGGAAGGTTTATTGACTCTTATTTACTAAAAATATTTATTATTATGAATTTATAATTGGTATAACTAATTTGCTCTTATGGTAAAGTATCACATGTCCTTAAGCCCTGCTCTTGTCCAGTTTATAAGAAACATGTCTCAGTCTGCTACTTAGTAAGTGTTCAGTATGAAATCTGGCCTGTTACTTAAAAATTTTTCTGGTACAAATTCACACTATAAAATAATTAGGACTCTAATACTGATTAACTGATAATGAGTAGAGAAAAAAATATATTCTAACTTGTTTTCGTCGTTTTAGTTACTAATGTGTCAATTCTGCGCTGACGATTAATAAGATTTTTTTTGCTATTGAAAATGTTTTTTTTTAATTTACTGAATATCTATATCTAATTACAGTCAACTGACGTTTACCGTTCAATAGCCAATTTCGCTCAACAATATTATTTAGATACATATCACCCTGCTTTGAAAAGAGTAAGTCGAGGAAAAATTTGCAAATGGCAGCAAGCATTTTTTCAAAACACTGCACGATTGAGTTTATTATATTTATATGAATAAACAGATTTTATCTGCAATACATTTAAATAAAAACTTGAAAAAAATCTTAGAAACTAAAATTAAAGTTGTTTCCGAATATTTCATTGGTCCTTCATCTTTTACTGCAAGTCAATTTTAGGTCACTGGTTATTCCTTGAAATTATACGATTTACGGGAGTTCTTTTTTTCCATAAATTTCCGGAAGTAACCAATATCAAATCGATCATAAAGGGCTGAATTAAAAGTTTCAATAATTGCTGGTTCCAAAATATCATCCCGTGAATAACTGATGCTTCATATAAAGTCCAGATCTTATATACCCAAAGGTCAAACAACCCTGAAAAATGATAAAATGATCACACATTCAAATATTAGTGTTACTTACCAGCATATGAGCAAATTTAGATAACCCCGTTTTTTCCCACACTTTTTAATTTTTCAAAAAAATAATAGTGGACATCCGTCAAGAACGCGAATACAGACAAATGTCCACTCTATTACAGTTTTTTAAAAAGTAAAAATTGTGAGGAAAAAACGGGGTTATTTAAATTGGCTCATATGCTGGTAAGTAACACATGCCCTTAATGACTTAGTGGTTTTGTCTCTTAGGTTTAATATACATCAACGTTTTTACATATTACACATTATTATAATTGAGTCGCTGGATTCTATAAGGGCAGATAAAATTCACACGGTCGTTTCGGCTGGCCCCTGTTGTCTTCAAAAATCGTTTTTGAAAATTTAATTTTTGAAATATATGACTGTAGGGAATTTTATGGCGCATCTTTTATCTTGTTACAAAAAAGTTGTATCTCTTACTGTTTCTGAAAGAAAGTAAAAAAAACTCGATTTTATGAAAATCAATATTTAATAAATATTTTCTCTTCCACTCGCTCTAATAGACAAAGTTCTGAATATTTTTAAATGAAAATTGGAGGAGTTAAGCTTTAAACTGTTTTGAAGATGATATGCTCTTTTAAATTTTTCCCATTTGTTATAAAAAAATACAAGCATTCTAACAGTGCGTCAAATAGAAACCGAGTATGTGAGAGGTGGTTGTATACAAACATTATCATTTTCACCTCCCAGGCACTCGATCTATCTTTGACTCGCTGTTTGAATGCTCGTATTTTTTTAACGATTCAATCTATTGAAGTAATACTTTTCAGAAAACATCATTCTAACGAACACTTCCTTTACTGGAGTTTTTCTACTTTCTTTCAGAAACAGTAAGAGATACAACTTTTTGTAAGAAAATATAAAAGATGCGCCATAAAATTTCCTACAAAGCCGTGTATTTCAAAAACTTTATTTTCAAAATCGATTTTAAAGACACCAGGAGCAAACTCGAACGGCCATGTGAATTTTATGTGCCCTTATAAAATCCAGCGGCTCAACAGAAGGATGTCAGAGGTAAGTACAACTATGTAAGTGCCGTCATGCTGGGAAAAATTGTTCAAGAGAGAAGAAAAACCTTCCCAAAATTCGAATTCGTAAAATAAAAAAATACGATTGTATAGTAGTGTAAATAAACAATTAAATGTTACAGAATTTATATTTATACTTCATAATAAATTGAGTGGAAAATAAAAAGTGTCCAATACATAGACATACGAAAATAACTAAATAGCGTTATTCAATTCTTCGAAAAGAAAAATATAAAGTCTATGTGTTTCGTAAATTTTGTATGTATATCCAATTCATGACGTAGTATAAATAAATAATTATTGTTTATTTGTATGTTACCACTAATTGGATGAGAATAATATTGTCCAATGAACGCACTTTATATATAATTCTTTTTCCGCAGAATCGACGAATGGAGCAATTATATTTTTACCGCACCACGCATTTGTAATCAATTTTTTCAAGTAGAAATTGTTAAAAAAATTTCAAATATTTTTCATCTAAATGTAATTTAATTGTAATTAATAGGATAATTTTTACCTTTACCGATGTATTAGGATGATTTTTTATTTCTTCGCAAATTAATTAAGGTTGCGTTCTTTTTCTCCGGGAAACTAATGAAAAGATCTTTTCTGGTATCGCTACCAACTCCCATTTCTAAAGAAGAATGTAGATTGATTGGACAAATAATTTTTGTTTGGTCATTGCCACTAGTAGTATTATAATATTTATCGGTAACCGTTACGGAATCTCTGGTTTCAGATATGACTCTGTAGATGCCGTTTTCTCTCAATTCTAAATCACCATAATCGTTTTTTATCGTGCTATTTTGAATTTGCCTTTTTAGAATATTGGAAATAAAGTTTGCGGAAAAATTATTTATGGCAGAATAATTGGATAAAGTCAACATCATTTCAGTAATCTTAACATCTTGTATATCATTAGATAATGTTCTGTCGGTGGAAATATGAGCCGAATTTATATTTCCCTGATAATTACTATTCGCCACTTTTAAAAAGTTGATGCGATGCACCAAGGAATGTAAATCATCCAGAGAAAAATTATGCCCTTGAAAGGATTTACACGAGTTATTCGTAGAGTCCATCAAGTTATTTCTGTAATTTTTCATTTTTAAATAATCCTTATTTTGGAATATTTCAGATAAATTGTTTGTAAATGATGACATAGGGTTTTCCTTCGACATTGAGTCAAACTCAGCAGGGTCATCGTAACGTATTTTGAAAATCACACGCGGTTCCATATTTTTATTTAAATTTTGATAAATATTTCCTGTGATCCTGGATTGGTCAATGTTATCAGAAATTGACTTCTCCTCAAAAGACAAATCAAATTCAGAGTGTTGAGACTGTTGGAATTCGATATTCGCAACCATATTTTCGTAATCATAAACGGCTTTTCTATTATATTCTTCAAACTCTTCTTCTTTGCTTTCATAAATACGTACATTTTTTAACGAACTTTCTCTAAAAAAGGAAAATGTTTCATTTAAAAAACCATTCCAATTTTGATTAGTGTTTTCATTCTTGTAAGGAGGATCTTGAAAAAAAACTATCTGATTCATTTTCCGTATTTCCTCGTCTTTTTGTGAACCTGTTTCACGTTCTCGAATTTCCAAAATTTCCTCCAGACTGTAATTAAAGCTTTTAAGTAACTGCATGTCGGCTTTACTCAAGTCACCTGTAATGATCTTTAAAATAGCTTTCTCCAACATATTCTCAAGTCTTCGGTTGTTGGGTAATGTACCTTGTACACTTAAATTTCTCTTTATTTTCACCAGCTTGAAATTTCGAGTATTTTCTGTTTCACTGTTTCTATTAACTTTTAATCCACTTTGATCCGAATAATAATGGTAGCAATGACACCAAGCACACACAGAAACTGATAAAAGTAGCATTAACACTATCATCCGAATAAATATCATGATTAAGAAAGGGTTAGCGGAATTTTCCTATATATATATATATATACATATATCAGTGATGAACTTTTGATGAAAGCTTTAAAAAATATATATGATCTTTCGGAAATATGACTATTCAATCATATCTTTAAATTACCATAGAGTAGGTATACATTACAGAATATTTTAGCTAAAGAGAAAAATTTCATGAACTAAGAGTCGCGTACTAATTAAGAACAAACGCTGAATGATCTTATTAAGTTATTTAGCTTTGAATGAATGCAACACATATGTATAAGACAGGTTCACATTACATAGCTTTGTGTTTCAACGGTGCCACATAGTAATTCTGAGTCAGCGTAAGAGAACTAAGAGGCATATAGAGAGACTAGATAGTCAGTTATTAATAAAATAAATAAAGATTTGACACCTTTACACTACATTGAGATACCCATCACTGTAATATATTTACTTTAATCTTTTATTCGAATGACCTGCAATATTTGTAATTTTTAAACGTTGACACACTTTTACTTTGAATATGGGCATTTCTCTGCAATTTTTCATTTTGCTGATGATGCACATCGATAAGAAATGCACAACTTGAAATCGACTTTCCCCAAGAAAATATACTGTAGTACTTCAATCGATTCGAACTATTGTCCATCCGTTATAACCCCTGAAATCTCCTAAAGTACTAGAAGTGAATGTGATGATTTATGATTTTACAATTTTTCACGTGCTGAATTTTTCTTACCGAAGTTTTTTTGGGGGTGACAATTTTTTGTAGTGATCTTACGTATATTAATATACTAAAAATATATTTTAGATATGTGTGCCGATCATGTGGAAGTTGAAAAAAATTCCCAAATTTGTGATGATAAATTATTGAAATATATCTAAAATTTGCTTTCGTTCCCGTAATTATTTTACCGCTCGGTTTTTGAAAAAAAAAAAAATAATAATAATAAAAAGGGCACTGTATTCTACTTGGTCAACTCTATAAAATGGTACCAAACCGAAACATGTGTCTATAACAGATTCACATTGGGATTTTAGAAATATATATTATCGAAAAGGAAACTTAAGGGAAAAAATCACCTTTCGGCTGGTACACTTATTTACCGATAACAAGGTGGAATCTTAAGTTGGAAAACTGTTCTTCTACACTTGTATAATAATATGTTAATAAATCGGTAAGTGCGTAAATAGTCCGAGATCCCACTGTCGTTTTGACTCCGTCATAATACTAATCATTTAAAATGTGATTAAATGCAACCTTAGTTATAGCAGTTTAAGAAACTATCGGTCTGCCAGGGCAAATCCTGGCAAAAGTATTATTAATTTAATTAATCATTATTTAATTTTCGGATCTCAAGTCCGTCATCTTATACACCAATGAAAATTAAATATGTCGATGATAATAGCGATAACGACGATAAAGACGATGGCGGCGCTGAAGTAGATTTATATGTAATTTCCGAGTCAGATTGGGATAACTCATAAATGATATACATTTTACAGTATGATTTTAGTAGCAAAATAATGTTTTTCATTCAACATCGATAATGGCGGTAAAGCCAATTTGTATTCAAGTTCCGACTGTGCACTTAATTAAAAATATTTTAGGTCTGTAATAAGTGTTATTTAATTTGTAAAATAATTTTCTAATATAAATGTTTCATAAATAAATAAATAACATTTTTTTCCGTGCATAATATCGAATTGGTTATTTCAAATACTATATATGGGCATACACGAAAAGTGTCATTTTCTCTCAAAAAAAGTTAAAAAATAAATCTTAAAGCACACTTTTCAAACTTTTTTCCTACATTCTACATATATATAGAAACTTACTTTTTAGGGTAGTAAATAACTTTGCGCATGCGCGCAGTTTGCACAAAATATTGAAACAAACAACTCCGTCAATTTAATTGAATTAATAATATTTTTGAAATTGAAGGTGAAATAGGATTTTTTTCCTTCTTAAATGTTCAGGATACTTTTCAGTAGTGTGTAAATTACTCTATTCTTGATTACAAATATATAAAGAGTATCTGAAACTAAATAATGCGGACTTTTCTTAAAAAATTCGTAATTTTATTCCTAAATATTTAGTTATAATACTCTATCTTATATTTTAAATGGAAGTCAGTTTTTTCCAATACTGGAGTGTATATCCTGACCATTTGGAATATAAGGGCACGAAAATTCAACAGTTAACAGAAAATATATTATGTTATTTATTATTTTTTAAAGTACACGGAAAAAATTATTCTCTTAGAATTTAGAACATTATTCACTGACTTTCGGATACAGAGTAAAGTGTTATAATATTTCAGTGAATTTTATGAGATATTAGAAAAGAGTTTATTAATTTTTAGAACAGACTCACTGAAAAAAAAATTCTCTTAAATATTAAGATGGAATGTTTTAAATTATAGTGTGAAGTTTATTAGATTTCATAGTGGACGGTAACCGACTATTTGTGAATCCGGACTCTTAAAAATTAATACGGTGTCACTCACGGAGTAATAGTAAGGAGACGAAACTCAAATGCGAGCACGGATCGAAAGTGATGCCAAGTTTTTCGGACATAATAAGGGGGGAGGATGTACGCTAATGTAAAAGCTGGTCGCTTGGGTTTTAGTGGAATATCTGCGAGAGCTGTCATGAGTTGTCAGCTGTGAGGCCTGTGAGTGATGTATTTAAAAATGTAGTTAAAAATAAATTTATATAATTTATTATTAGTGAGACTAGCGAGAAAAGAAAACGGCTTAGAAGGCGCGGTAAGTAACAAAATATAACTTAATAACTTAATTATCTTTTGAAAGAAGTGCAAAATAATTCATAATAGAATATATATGAAGGAGTAAAAGTTAAATGTTTGATTCAAGCTCTAACCTCAAAATTGTATGTTTTTATTTTGATAAATGAATATTCATATTACTTTTATACTCATAATAATAATGTTTAGGTAAAAAGTTTAGCTTCGAAATTTGCAATCTCAATTAACCTGCTTTCTGCTGGAATGCGTGAACTCGAAATAAGCCACGCTACAGCGTAATCCAAAAGTAATCCCGCAAGAATTAATCAATGTAACAAAATAAATATTTGAAATGTTGTAGTTGTAATTCTACGTTAAAATTTACGTTCAAAAATAACATTGCGTCCACGCGGTCCGCTAGGTTACGCTAAAAGTATTAAAATTAGACATTTTCTCTGTCTGCAGATTTAGAAACAAGTATTGATATGTAGCGCAAAAATATGTAGTGCTAATATTTCCACCATTTTTCACATAATCATTTTAATAATTTTTCAGATGTGCGTTATACTTGGTTGTTGTACTCGAAAGAGGAAAAACAAATCCCGAAATGAATGCAGTGCTAAACTTTCGGAATTTAAGATAACCAATGTGAGTATAATATATAAAAGTAATTGTCTATTCACTGGATATAGCAACACTTCTACTAACAATAAACATTTTATATGTCCTTATAAAAGTATATCCTATCTAAATTTGAAACAGTAAAAATCCCACTGATTGAAACAGTGCAGTT
>CAJFCO010000413.1:11744-41535 GCA_904066015.1 Synergus gifuensis
ACTTTGTAAATCTCTACTTAAACATTTCTTTCCTGTCTTAAAAACGTTATGTTACATGGTGTCGAACGTAATATTAAAATTTTTTCACTAGTTTGCTGCGTCGACGCTGTGGCACGAGCACCAGTGCAGGGATTTTCGCAGTTTAATGCTTCTTATGGTTGTGGGCAGTGCCTTCATCCCGGTGAATGGGTTCGAAACAATAAAAGCAATAAGCTGTCTGGTTGCATTAAGTTTCGTTTATTAAATAAAGTTCCTAAAAACAGAAATCTTACAGATACAATAAAGCATGCAGAAAAAGCAATCAAGGCAAATAAACCAGTTTTTGGTGTAAAATCAAAATCTCCGCTATTGGATTTAATCAAATTTAATTTAATTCTCAGTTTCGTGGTAGATAGTATGCATCTCATTAGCGGAATAGCTAAACAATTTTGTAAGGTGTGGTTCGAAACTAAAGAAAGAAGAGGGCTACTTTCTCCTCAGATAATACCTCAAATTCATGTGTTCCTAAAGAATATAAAATCACCTCATCAAATTGGGAGACTAACTCGTTCTTTATCTGATAGGGAATTTCTAGCTGAAACTGAAAAGCTTTACGGGAAAACAGCTATGACGTTTAATGTGCATTCACTTTTGCACCTGGCAAGAAGTGTGTATAATTGGGGACCACTATGGGCTCATACAGCATTTGCGTTTGAAGCAGGGAACGGGATACTCTTAAAGGGAATTCATTCAGCAAAAGGTATTCACCATCAAGTATGTCGGCGAATAAGCTTACAATATAGTTTAACTATATTAAAGAAAAATGTATCTTCTTCGTTCAGCCTAAAGAAATTCTGTACTTATACTTGTAATTCAATGGTTCAAAAAGCATTGCAGTTTTCTGAAATAAGATACTTCGGTCCTACTGACACCGTAAATACATTGTGGATGGGAAATTTAAATCTCTCATCTGATAACTCCGTTTCATACAGAAAAATGGTTAAAAATGTGTGTTTATTTATGTCCTCAATGAAATGTAATAACCGTTCTGATAATACGTACGCTATATTAAATAATTACTCATACGTTAAGATTAATAATTTTATAGTCGACAAAAATACGAAAAATGAATATTCCGATGTTCAAACACTAGTGATGACAAATGCTTTCGGAAATTATTACAAAATGATGCAAAAAATTATTAGCATAAATGACACAGGGCCACAAAAAAAAAATTGGTCTGAACTTTACATCTGACTATTCTACCCTTATAAATTTTGACCTGCTGAATCCGAATCCAGCCTCAGAATTTTCCCTATACCCAATAATTTTCCCCTACCCTAGGGTAAATGTGTGAATTTTAGAAGTTTTAGGTTCCGTTGCAGTTATATTTATCCTCGTAAAAGTTAATGGAACAACGTCGTTCCTACATATTTCGGTTCGCTTTTAGTTCAAATTTGACTATAGAATTTTTGTTAATTACCTGAGAATTTCCTAGCCTAGGGAAAAATGTGCATAAATGTGCAAAACTTGAGGCTTAACGGAGCTTTTATTTCCCTACTTTTCATATCTGACAAGAAGTTCTTTGCAGTACCTCGGATTTTCCCTAGCCTAGGGAATTTTTTATATTAGATTTCACAGGCCCACAAAAAAAAAGTTGTCTGATCTTTACATGTGACAAAGCTACCCTTATGGATTTTCAGCTGCTGAATCCGAATCCGGCCTTAGACTTTTCCCTAGACCCTACTATTTTCCCCTAGCCTACGGTAAATGTGTGAAATTTTTGAAGTTACAGGCTCCGCTGCAGTTATATTTATCCTCGCAATAGTTAATGGGACAACATCGTTCCTACATATTTCTGGTCGGTTTTAGTTCAAATTTGACTTTAGAATTTTTTTGAAGTACCTGAGAATTTCCCTAGCCTAAGGGAAAAAGTGCAAATATGTGCAAAACTTGAGGCTTAACGGAGCTTTTGTTTGGGCACGGAAAAGCTGATGTCTTTCCGTAATTTTAACTGCAGATTTTATATCTGACAAGAAGTTTTCTGCAGTACCTCGGATTTTCCCTAACCTAGGGGAAAAAAGGGAAAAACTGAGAAAAACTAGAATTTCTACAGAGGTTCACTTTCGCTAGGTAAAAGAGACATATTTGCGTATTTTCTGTGGCTAAATTAACAAACTCGGCATCAAGATTTTCTGCATTGCCTTACAATCCCCCTGCCTAGAGATGAAAGCTTCAGTTTTCCCAAATGTTCTTCTTTCATCTCTAGGCAGGGGGATCATAAGGCAATGCAGAAAATTTTGATGCCGAATTTGTTATCTTAGCTACAGAAAATACACAAATATGTCTATTTTACCTAGCAAAAATGGAACCTCTATAGAAACTCTAGTTTTTCTTAGTTTTTCCCTTTTTTCGCCTAGGCTAGGGAAAACCCGAGATACTGCAGAAAACTTCTTGTCAGATATAAAATCTGCAGTTAAAAATACCGAATGACATCAGCTTTTCTGTGCACAAACTAAAGCTCCGTTAAGCCTCAAGTTGTGCACATTTATGCACATTTTTCCCTAGGCTAGGGAAATTCTCAGGTAATTAACAAAAATTCTAGAGTCAAATTTGAACTAAATGCGACCCGAAATATGTAGGAACGACGTTGTTCCATTAACTTTTGCGAGGATAAATATAACTGCAACGGAACCTGAGACTTCTAAAATTCACATATTTACCCTAGGCTAGGGGAAACCCGAGGTACTGCAAAAATCTTTTTGTCAGATATAAAAAGTACGGAAAGACATCAGCTTTTCCGTGCACAAACAAAAGCTCCGTTAAGCCTCATGTTTTGCACATTTATGCACATTTTTCCCTAGGCTAGGGAAATTCTCAGGTAATTAACAAAAATTCTAGAGTCAAATTTGAACTAAAAGCGACCCGAAATATGTAGGAACGACGTTGTTCCATTAACTTTTACGAGGATAAATATAACTGCAACGGAACCTGAGACTTCTAAAATTCACATATTTACCCTAGGCTAGGGGAAAATTGTAGGGTATAGGAAAAATTATGAAGCCGGATTCGGATTCAGCAGGTCAAAATCTATAAGGCTAGCATTGTCAGATGTAAAGTTCAGACCACTTTTTTTTTGTGGCCCTGTGTGATAATGAGTGTGCAAATTCAACGAATACAATCAGGAAAGTGTGCGTTCACATTGCGTTAAACATATGTGCTATGCCAAATCTTTATTCCTATTAAATAAATATGGTTACAAAAATTGGTGTCCATGTTTCTTGCACTTTATTACCACGGCAATGTTTCTGTTAGGAAAAAATTTCTCTTTAATTTACCTTTGTAAATACCTTTTTACATTTGCCTCTGTCATTTACATATAGTGTGTTAATTTAATGTTGTAACAATTAGTTAAAATAAAATTTGAAAAAATTTATTTGAGAATTTAAAGTGTTATTTCCTTTATCTAACTTTTTATGCCATTCTTCTACATACACAATAGATATATGTATTGTAATAAATGAAAAATGAAGTATACGTAACAACTCATATAATTAAAAGAAAATACAATAGGATCCTAGTAGGATCATAGTAGGATCCTAATCGTTTCCGACGCCAGAAAACGTCCCAATACTCTACGACGTTTTCGAGATCGGAAACGACGTAGGATCCGACGTCGAATTATAATAGTTTCCGGCGACGGAAACGGCGTAGGAACCTATTAGGATTCTATTAGAATCTCACGTAGTATCCGACGTCGGATTTTTCAGTAGGGCTCTGTTCATGTGGCTAATTATCTTTATGAATTAATTCTGTTATTATAACGAATATTTCCTTTTACCGAGCACGTGAACACAGAGTTTTCATCACATTGTTCGATTTTGATTTATTTATTTTTCCAAAGTGTATAATTTTGTGAATTATTAATTTTTGCTGAAGTTATTTGTATTGCTGAATTTTATGATTTTTTCCCTTTATTGCTGTTTTCTCGAAATTATCTGCAATGCTAGTCCCAATTTTCATTGACTTTTCTCCAATTTTGTGATTCGCTGAATCCCTTTTCTTACATAACCTATATTTTCGAATAGTTTCTTATTTTCCTTTTGAGTCATGGAATGTCTCGGATTTAGAATTAGTTTTAATCATTAGTTTTAATTATTGATTTTCGTTATTGATTTTGATTATTATCTTGTAAATTTAGAAAATATTGATTTAATTATGTTTGAATTAAATATTTATTAAATAAATTAAATTAAATTAATTTAATTAAATTTTTAATTAAATATTTATTTAATTATGTCTGAGAACTTATTTGTTTGTTAATGAAACTCTAACCTTGATTTATGTCGATTCTGATTATTTGAATAAACGCATTGTGAAATCTTTTAATTTGAATTTGTCTGAATGATTATTTATCTATTAAAATTAAGAAACCTATAGCGAATTTAAAAGTGTAACGGGTAGTCTTGTCGCCCGTCACATATTCCTATCCCTCAATTGCTATCACTGTCGATTTACGTCACCGAGCGGGCGGGGCGAGATTCTCTACCAGTCGGCTTCCCCTACCACCCGCCGGCTACTCTTCACGTAATTGCAAGTGCTTATAAGCGACGCACAAATCAATATTCGGCAGTTCGCTGAGGAGCAGCAAGTCTGCACTCAGCGAAACTCATCTAGTCTCTCTGCTAGCGGGCTACCACCATAGCAGAGCGACCGGGACCGAAACCTGGACATCTTCTTCAGGAAGATCCACTGGGTGTGCGACTGGCAGGCAACCCTACAGCCGTACACCTAGACAAAGGGTTCGTCGGCTCACACCGACCTATCCTGGGTCAACCTGGGGACGATCTTCTGGACCTGGAGAATCAAAACATCCATCCCAGCAATGAAACCATCTGATACCTAACCAGCGGGCATCCCCATGGCCAGTTATCAGACGAAGAGGGTATGCCGGCCCAAAACCTGGCCTATCCCTAGTTCATTCCCGTCTTCCCCGTGAACACCATCCTGAGACCCATTCTACGTTTGACCAGCGGGCACCCCCATGGCCAACCTTAGAGGTAAATGGTGTGTTGATTTTAAAGTCAACCCACCCTGGGTATTCCTGTCTAAGCCGTACCTAGGGCAAATACCGCGACAAAATAGTAAAGAGAAATGAAAAAAAGAGTAAGTAAATAATAAATCTCCCTCGTCTTTATCTCTCACCGCACCGTACCGCATACCGTTTATTAGAGAGAGAAGAACTCAGGAGATGGTATCCGTCTCGACCACCGGTGACACATGACTTACGTCATGACGTCACTAAACATCTCACTCGCTTTCATTGCAGGTACCGACTTAGAATGTACACGGTTACTCTCTCGCACACTCACCGCACACAAGATAAATATTGTGATTTAATTTAATGTAACATGCTTTATATGATTCTCTCTCACACACACACCGCATACAAAACAGACATTTTAAATTTGATCCAATTAAAATTTAAAGAAATATAAATTCTTATTTTTTATAAGATTCTCACACAGTATATTTAGACTCATCTAAAATTTAGTTAATTTCTCATGAACTCATTTAGTTATTAACTTAGAAATGTATATTGTAGGAAAATATAGCATCTTTGTTATTTTGTTATTATAAACCGTTAGTTAATTTATTTTCTCGCCCTTATAACTGATCCTGGCTCGACTGAAGCGTCCGGTAGGGCAGAAATATAAAACACAACGTTACATGGCATTCGAACAGGGACGCCAACAAAAAAAACGTACCTTTACAAAAGAACCACCCCGTCTACCAAAATCCGTTAAGCCGTGCTGGCCGAAAGTAAAATTCCGGTTCACTTGATTTCAGGAATCACATCTATCTTCTTCTAAAAATTATCTTATCTTGTCTTAATTGAATTTGTTAACCAAGAAAGACCTAATGCAATTTTATAATCGGTTGGCCAAGAAAGCCCTGATTATTAATATTTGCTGTTTGATGCACCTCTCTCTCTTTTAATCGGTTGGCCAAGAAAGCCCTGATTAAATTAAATTCTCTTAGTTGGTTGGCCAAGAAAGCCATAATTGTTTCTTATCTTTAGATATTTTTGATTTTGTTTTATTGATCCAAGAAAGATCTGGCGCCCAGGCAAAAATAAAATATATCTTATCTTATTAATCTTGAAATTTAGTGCCGAAGGTATATTATTATTCTTTCTCAACTACCTAAAAATAATAATTTTACAATAAGAATTTGAACTTTTTAGAAAATCGATTTTTCAAAAATTTTCTTTTGCACTAACCCCTTAAGTTCATCGATAAAAATTTGAAAAACTACCGTATTCTTGTACTCAACTTGACCACTCGAATAGAATAGCAGTCATAAAAATATTTTCAAGCATGCATTGAACTCTGAAAGTAAGCACATTATAGAATAATAGACCGCTTCTAAGAGAGAAAACACATTTTCGTTTAGAAAATAGGTATTTACTTTCTTGCGCCATAGCTTTCCTTGGACAAAATTTTATAAAATTATAGTTGCCTGTCCTAGCTTCGACAAATATGATGTGGCCTTAGAAAAGACTCCAGGCAAATTGAAAAATTTGTAATTTTTTTTTTAAATTTTTAACCTCATGGGAAGGAACTTTGCATCCATATGTACGACTGCCTTAAAACCCACTCCTTGTTTAACTTTGTATGCCACCCTATCACAAATAACATGATCTACATCGTTTAAAAATAAGTCTGATTCTTTCAGTTCCAGAGAAAAAAATATCGGTGAGGTAGGGATCGGATAAGAAATACATACCCTTAAGTGGCTATACATAAACCACGTGGAAAGTTTAGGGGGGTGGGGGGTATGGTAAATTTCCACGCTTGTCGACGAGGGTGTCCGGGGGAGTCGATCTAGAATACACGTGGACACACGTTAAATACGATAAATTAGATTTAATCTGCGAAAAATATACTGAAATGAGTCAAGATACACTCGAGATATATTCGAATTGTTTATATTGTGCTTTTACATCGTTCTATGCAAATAATACCTATATTTTCATAAAATATCAAAAGTCCATGTGGACAGAATATTGGGTGGGGGGGGAGTTTGTGAAAATTCCACGGCTGTACACAAGGGGTAGAGGGGGGTCAAAAAGTAATGAAACATTGTCCACGTGGTTTATGGATGGTCCCTAAGCAACACCACGTTTTATTTTAGATTTAGGGAAATAGGGATTTTGGAGGGAGACACTTTTAACGAGTCACTTTGTCACTTGTAACGAGGGAACGACACTTCAGCTGATTGATCAGTGGCGTAGGCCTCCCTCAGGCATGCTGTGCAGGTATCATAACGGTTTCAATATATCATTCCAAGAGGATACGATGGTTTGGGAAATAGCGATTCGAGAAGGACGACGGGGGGAACACTGGTAGGTTCGGGCACTCGTGGCGTAGTCTCTCAAGTTCCTCTCTCTCTCGGCGTAGTTTCCTGGCTAGTCGTTGATTTCTCTCTAGCCGATTGCGTGGCGACATGTCTTGGACATTAGACATTTGGACTTAGACGTTAGCGGTGGATACACGTGGTCTGGACTCGACCCGGTATCTGGTGCAACTAGCACCACCTTTAGGAGGATCTAGGATTAGGGCGTTCGTGATAGATACCCAGGATCCTGGATCTGGTATCTGGTACGAACAGCATCTAGAAAAAGGAAGTAGGATGGGATCCGGTGTTCGCGGTGGATACACAGTCTTTCGACTTGTTATCCGGTGCGAACAACGATCACAACTCCGGTACACACGCAGTTCTAAGCCCGTATCCAAAAGGATACACGAGGACACGAAGCGGTACAGAGGGTAACCAAGGGTTACACCGTATTTTAAGGATGCAGTGTTGGAGGATGTAGGAAAAAAGAAGATAACAAAGAACACTCGAATATACTTTAAATAATAACTCGGAGACTGAGGGAGAAAAGAGGCGGCGATTCTCACAGCGAGCACAAAGGGTTTCCGCGCGTCAAACTGCATGCGCAACTTTGTCTCAAGGCCATGTATTTATTTAGAGTATTATAAGTATAGTAAGTACCAGTTTTTATGCTTATGGATGTGGAGGCGTAGACGGATTCCTTTCTTTAGTTCTTGATTTCTTTGCTCGGTCGGATTTGCCTGGGGATGGTAGGTTAGAGTGGTCTAAAGCTCTGCATGCCACCGAACACAGGCTTCCTCCCACACCTTACCCGTAAATTGAAAGCCATTATCGGTAACCACGTGTCGAGGATAGCCATATCGATGGAACACCTCGGCTTCGGTCACGTCGACAACATTTTTAGCTTCTGAGCATCCAAGAGGGAAAATAAATCCGTCACGACTAATAGGAAGCGCTTACCATGTGGTATTTGTGGGTAAGGTCCCATCAGATTCAATGCCACTGTTATCCTTTTTGCCTATGGTTGGCGAGGTCTTTGTTTATCCTTTCCCACAGTCTTGGAAGACTTGTAACTCGCACACAGGATACAGGTGTGAACGTACTCCTGGACGTCTTCTCCCATGCTGCTCCAGGTGAAGTGCTCTTGGATAGGACGAATGGTTTCATCTCCTCCTGAGTGATCGGAGACACCAGTGTCATGACACTCGTAGAGAATTCTCTCGCAAAAGTCCTCCGGTATTACTAATTGTAAGCCCCACCGGGTGTCACGTCGTTTCCAAAAACTTTTCGAGTCTACGAAGTGTTGTTATAGAAAGTTTTCTTCCTTCGTGGTTCTTTCCTGTTTTTCGGAGAGTTCTCTCCACCAGGATGCTAGGTCGCGAATCTCCTCATCACTCTGTTGGACTACGGAAACTTTTTCATAGAAATTAGGCGTTCTTATGGTTGATATAGTAGGGTCTGTTTCTTCGGGGTGTGAAACCAATGCTCTGAGAAATAGGGCCTTGGCACGGGAGCAGTATTTATGTTCGAAACTGATTTCGCCCAGCAAACGCACCCATTTTCCGAATTTTCCCTTAGTGTCCTTACATTACTCCAACCATTCCAAAGATTGGTTATCAATAATAAGGGTAAATGGGCGACTAGTTAATAATGGTTTGTATTATTGAATCCCCCAAATCACTTCCAAGCATTGTTTTTCCCGCTCTGGGTATCTATTTTCTGTCGGAGAAAAGTTGGCGCTAGCATAGCCAAGGATCGCCTGAGTATGGTTATCTCGGTCCTGTGATAACACAGCATTCATTCCAATGTCGCTCGTACAAATTTGAAGATTGCACAGCTTCTCCAGATCTGGTCTGTCCAACTCCAGCGAACGGTCAAAAGCCTCTTTAATTAATTTGAAGGCGCTTTCTGCTTCTTGGGGCCACTTCCATCATCCAGAACTTTTCTGTAGTAGATCTATTAAGGGAACAGTAATTTCGAAATAGTGGGGTACGTATTCACGGACCCAACCACAAATTCCAAGAAATTTCTGCAGACCTTTTTTATTAATTGAAGTTTCAGCATTCTGGACAGCTTTTACGTGGACTTCTTGTGTTCGGTTGTTTTCGTGTTTCACGACGTGACCAAGGTATTCCACCTTTGTTCTAGTGAAAAAACATTTTTTCAGGTTGCAGGTTCACCTTCGTTCTTGGGAACAAGGTGTTCAAGAGCGTTAATAAAAGGATGGTAAATAACTCAAGGAAATAATCTTTAACTAAAATATGCTTAATAACACACAATGAGATATTACTGACGAAAAGTATCTCTTTCGTGTTTGCTTGTACGATCAAGACTGAAGAATTTAATTGTCAATTCATACACTCACACAAGCTAAATACAATAGAGATACAATAGGGTATTATAATTATTTTAAAGGTAAATAATACGTGAGAGAAGTAATATGAGAAATTAGAATAACTCACTAAATCGATAGAATTTAAGAAACATTGAAGAATTAAAGTTCGGTCTATTGTGAACATTCCGCTCGCCTCATTTGGACGAAATTAGCATCACCAGATAAATATAAGAAATACATTAGTTCATCACAAAAATGACACTTGAAAATCACTAAGCGACATTCACAGCTCTCGGAAGGAGACACAATTTCACGACAGGCCTTTTTAAAACACCACTTTTTGTTTTAATGGACACTACTCGAACGTATTTGTCGGATCCTGGATGAAGCTGAATGACACATCCAAGAGCCCACTTAGTTGGTGGCAAGTTTTCGTTGCGAATAAGAACCAAATCGTCAATCTCAGGAGATGGATATGGTGCCTTCTATTTTGAGCGAGGTTGTAGTTCCTTAAAATATTCTGATGTCCAACGTTACCAAAAGTGTTCTCTCATCTGCTGCACAAATTTTCAAGGAGAGAGTCGATTCGTAGGGACATCAAGCATCGTCGGCTCTGGAATTTGGTTTAGAGGCTCGCCGATCAAAAGATATCCTTGATTTAAAGCCATAAGATCATCAGTCATAGCCTGAAGCGGCCGCAAATTGAGACAAGCTTAAGGTGATGTTTAGCGGACTTCACGGCTGCCTCCCAAAAACCTCCAAAATGAGGAGCTGATTTAATCCTGATGGATTAAATCTCTACTCAGCCCCGTCTGACGCAATGGTTGAAGCGATTTATTGTGGTTCCTTAGAAGCCTCAGCGAAGAAGGATTGTAGCTGAGCATCATCTCCAATGAAGTTGGTTCTTTGGTCACTGAAAATTGTCGCAAAAATACCTCGACGAGACGTAAAACGTCTGAAGACAGCTAGAATGCCTTCAATCGTGTAGTCTGACACAGTTTCGATATGAAGCGCTCGATTGGAACAACATACAAAGATTGTGATGTAACCCTTGTATGATTTGTATCCACGAACTTTC
This sequence comes from Synergus gifuensis, assembly GCA_904066015.1. Classification (NCBI taxonomy): domain Eukaryota; kingdom Metazoa; phylum Arthropoda; class Insecta; order Hymenoptera; family Cynipidae; genus Synergus; species Synergus gifuensis. Next base: position 22,538 of record CAJFCO010000413.1, read on the forward strand.
GTTGCTCGAAGATAGATCGGTTCAGCATAGTCCACACCTGAATGAGGAAAGGCACTAGTAGGTGTTGAACGAAAGGTTTGCCATAAGCTGCTGCGACTTAATAGCTCGATGTCCAAGACATGATAAACATCTGTGAATGAAAGCTAGGACAACTATGCGACCTCGCAGGATCCAATATCTCTGCCTCAGGGTAGAAGAGTCAATTGAACTCCACCATGAAGTCATCGCTGATTTTCATGAGCAATGATGAGTGTGGTTAAGATTAATTCTGATGGTAGGATGAGTGGATGTTTTTCATCTGGACTAAGAAGTGAATGCTTGAGTCGACCCCCTACACGAAGCAATTGAGTAGAAGCAAGAAGAGGATTCAAAGGATACAATTTGCTTTTAGGCGAGAGAGGAGTCCTTGTTTGTAATGCCTAGGATTCAGATGAAAAATAATAACTCTGTTCACGACGAATCCATCCAAACAAGCCGAGTGAAGTTATGAAGGAGTTAGAATTCTTGACTGGATTTTAGATGGCTGAGGACGATATTGAATGAATCGTAGCAACCATGTTGAAGCTCTGGGAAGTTTGTTCAATGTGGAATAACGATGTAGAAGTACCCAAATTATTGGAATAGTGCTTACTGTGTGAACCTTCATGGTTCACTGTTCCATGCCCATTTCCATATCTTGTGAAAAGGGGGATTCTGGCCAAGAAGAAGGAACAAACAGCCAATCAGGATCAGTCCACCACAACGAAAACGAAGCAAGATCCTTTGCCGCCAGACCTCGCGATGCGCAATCAGCTGGATTACTTCGTGATGGAATGTAATGGCATACAGCTGATGGAAGAGCCTTTTGAATCTCCGAGACTCGATTGGCTAAGTATGTGTTCCACTTAGTGGGATGACCTCGAATCCATGCTGAGGTTACAATTTGATCACTCCAAAGATGAACTTGAACATCTAACATGAGGGTGCGTTGAACATGATCCATCAATCAAACTAAAGAACCGCTCCACATAACTCCAAACGCGGTAACGACACCGGCTTCAAAGGAGCAACATTGGTTTTTGAACTTAAGAGACAGACGGACGATTCTCCCGATGCTGAAATTGATAATGACAAGTTCCCGAGGAAGAACGAAATTGAATCCAGCATGGAACTTCAATGCTGGTAATATCTTGAAGACTAGCTTTGTAATCCAACCATGCTGTTCGAGTATCTTCGGGCAGTTTATCGTCCCATGAGATCTTCAAAAGTCATAGATTGAATGAAAATATTTGCTGTGATTATAATCGTTCTCAGTAAACCCAATGGATCGAAAAGTTGAGCTACTGAGCGCTTCGTGATGACATCTGATGTAGTTAGTATATCCAACTTGAATTTAAAGATGTCTCGTTCAGGAACTCAGGTTATACCTAGCATAAGAATCGATTGCTTAGGATATAAGTCGAGAGGTTCTGCAGAAGCTAGAAGATCAATTGGAATTGTTGCTAACAATTCAGAATCAATTGACGTTCGCTTGCGAAGTGGGAAACCGCCTACCATGAAGAGCTGATAGAGTTGATTCTGAAGAGAGATGGCTTCATCAAGGTTGTCAGCTCCTGCAATGATGTCATCTACGTAATTTCCTTGACGAATTGCCTTAGCTGCAAGAGGAAATTGTTTTCCTTCATCACCTGCAAATTGTTTCACGCATCCAAGAGCTAGAAATGGTGATCAAGAGTGTCCATAAGTGACCGTTGTCAAACAATAAGTTTGAACTGGATCCTGATGTGATTTTCGCCAATGGATCAATTGAAGATCCTGATCATCACGATGTACTTGAATCTGTAAACATGTGGGCGCTTGGGCGCTGCCATATTTGTCTCGGGACATCAAAATATGGCGGACTTCCCCACTTATTGACTCATCCCCGCAATGACATGCCTAGTCCCCTGTTTCCTATGTCCATGGTATGACCTGTTACCAAGGACAGGCACGTGTCACCAAAAATCAAGCTGAGGCAAAATTAAAGTTATAAAAAAGCTCACTTGTTCCAGGAAATGCATGAGATTTCAAGTTTTGATGCAGTTTCTCACTTGTAACTCCGAATAGTCCCGGGAGAAACACTCTAAGCACAAGACACTGTCCAAAGTCACCACAACAAAATCTGCAATAATGGAAAATATGAAAATAGATTAAGGCTAATTATTCAAATGGTATCATATTTCACCTGTACTTTCATTTTTTTATCTTGAATATCAGAAAAATATATGTTTTATTAATTGAAAAATCACACATATTAATCTCAATTCCAAGAATAACATTGTATTTGCTTTTTTTGATCATAAATAAAAATTTCTCAACGAAAATTTGATATATTTTATAAAATATATATTTACTTAATAAATAATTATACTTGATAATATTAATAATTATATAATAATTAAAATTTGAGCTCGAATAACTCTTAAGCCAATAGATTTAGCGAAAAATCATAAGAAACCTTTTTTGTAGAAGGTCAAATTTACAATAAAACATGAAGCGAATTATTTATTTTGATTGATTTGTCGCTGAGTTATAAAATTCTAAAAAACAAATGGAATTTTTCCCATGTTATTTCCATAAGAAACTTAGGTTGGAGCGCGGACTATCTTAAAGTTAATATTAAGAGCTCAAACTTTCAGAGAATTTTTTAAAATCAATTTTGAAGTATTTGAGCCCCTGGGAGCAAAGAAATTCGAAAATATCCCTATTAAGGGCCGCCCTAGGCTCCATGGTATGTAATCAAAATGGGAGTTCTAATAATGGCGCCTCTAATCCATCTAATAAAAGCATTAAACCTAGTGATGACCAAATATCACAAAATGCAGACCCTCATACGGTAATGCCGTCAAATGAAACTCCTACTTCTACTGTCGAATACACGGGCCGTCGGTGGCTCAGGTGGTAATACTCAAGGCTTCCTATTTCGGGCCTCGAGTTCGATTACTGAGCCGGTACCGAAGCACTGGTGGTTCGGAACCCACCGTCAACTGTAGGTCCCCACAGGAGAGGTTGGTGAATCAACGCTAACGGCCCCATCTCGAGGGGCACTTGGCCTGCGGCTACCGGCCGATCCCGAGATATATTCCGGAGCAATTCTCTGGACACAATCGCCTAAAAAGTGACAAGCTCACGCGGATCGCACCCCCCACCCTACCCCTTCCTTGTACTCCCGACATAGAGGCAAGACGACTGACAAAAAGCAAGGCCTCTGCCACTGTGTCGGGGGGCTTTGCAAGACAGGGGTAGAGAAGCCACATAGGCGGCGCAGGGACATAGGCTAGATAAGCATAGCCTCTACCACTGGAGCCGATAGGTAGGCCTGGCCCCGCAACAGGTTAATCCGGAATAAATACATCGAGGAATGACTGGTGGTCTGAACGTCTTGTTGAGGCTACCTAAATTGTAGACAAGTCCATTGTATACTCAGGACAAGTATACAATGGACTTGTAATCTGAGCGCCTTGGTGAGACTACCTCGGGTGGCCCACCAGCCCACCAATCAATCAACCAACCAACTGTCGAATACACTGTTAAATATACTGTAGAATATAAAAACGGAGAGCGAAGTGAAGAAATAGAAACCTTATCTAAAGGTTTCCCAAGTAGCTACTCTGAATTTTATTCGGGACAAGGGACAAGTGTTTATAGGGCACTACCCCTCAAAAAATTGTCTTCAAAGAACAACGTTAAGAAGGTGAAGAGCTCCGGTGCAGCCATTTGGAATCTGGTCTGTTGACCCGTTCCAAGAGTCGGCAGATGCCAATAAATGCCCCCGCTAAATCGAAATCTGAGTTAACTATCGGCTCTAGGGGTAGGCCGTCCATATTAAAACCAGCTCCTGTGCAGTCTAAGAAGTCAGGAAAAAGCTTACCAACTTCATTCACAGCCATGACTGGAATTTCGCGCAGAAAATAACCTGTCCTCATGGAACCAAAAATTCCGGGGCGAAAACTTAAGAAAGCGCTGGACCAATCTTACAAGCCACCCAAACAGTTGAAGGAAACAGATCTTAACCAAAGCGGAATTGCTAGTAGACTTAGACAAAGAAGGGTACAACCCCAGTAAATAGTCACGAATCAACTCCAAGTAGTAACGCTTCTTCCGAAAGCGAAGAAAGCGACGATTCAGCTCCCCCTGTATATAGAAAAAAAATTGTCTGCTACCTAGCGTGGAGCCTGCTCTATCATTTCTCAAAGAAAGCCCTTTACCATAAAGTGCACCTACGACTCTTACGACTTCTTTCTTTCCAAGCCTATGTGAGCAGACTATTGATGTTTATGATGATGGAGCTTGCATTTATAACAAGGATGGAGCACCAGAAGGTGGAATAGGCGTATGGTTTAGTCACAACCATCCATGGAATATTTCCCAACCAGCAAAGGGAAGACAAACCAACAACGCCGCTTAAATTCAGGCCGCCACTACAGCTGTCAGGAAGGCTATAGAAAACGGAGGCACCAAATTAAGAATTAAAACCGACTCGAAGTTCCTCATTAACACTTACACCCAGTGGATTCCAAATTGTGAGACTAATGGTTGGAAGACTACGGATGGTAAGCCAATAGTTAATCGAACGGAACTCGAAGAATTACGAGAAACATGGGAACCCCTGGAAGTAACTTGGAATCACGTTCCGAGTCACCAAGTTATAGAAGGAAGTGAAGGGGCTGACCAGGTAGCGCGAGCAGGAATCAGGCAACTCAAACCCAACAATTTTCCCTCAGAGTGCAGCACCTTTCATAAGATGTAACAATCTGAGAGTGATGGTTGATTGATAATGGTTCCAGTAGAGGCAGCACCTCCTTGACAAGCAACTTTGAATCCAATTTAAATATCAAACTCAATTAGATTTATTTAAAATAAGAGAGATTGACAATATTAATTAAAGGTGAACTGACTAACAAAAAAAAATGGTTTAAGAATATGAATATGTATAATTAACGATAGGTTTAAGAGAGGATTTTATTATTAATTTTATTATTAACTTCAAGAGCTCGGAGGTCCAATTTAAAAAGAAATCAAAATTATCTTAGACTTTTATTACTCATAAATTAGTTGGTTAGAGAAAACTTAAATATTAGTAGAACGCGATTTTACGAAGGGCAAATGATTAAGTAAGCGGGTGATACAAATGTTTAATTATTAAGAACACCCAGACTGTAAGAAAGAATAATTAAGTTCAGATAGCTAAATTCAAAGAAATAAGACTAAGAAACGCACTTGGATTTGTATATAATAATTTTAATTTATAGGACTTTTAAATAGCGTTAAGAGAGAACTATAGTTTATAAGGAAACCATAAATTAGAACAGATTGACAGAATATTTAGGAAACCCGAGTAGATATCAGGGCTGTTTGTCGCCTGTGATATGTCGCGAGGAACCTTTGGCGCCAGTCAGGAAAGTCGTAAAGCAGTTCTAAGAAAACGAGCTTAGGTCATTTGGGGTGGTACTTAGAGATCAAGGGCGAGTTTTAATTGGGTAATGAGACATTAAAAAACTAGAGTAGGGCTGCGCAGGAAATCCCCTGCGATGCGCAAGGACCTATGGAGCTCAGATCGACTCAGAAGATTGATCAGATTTCGATCCGCTTTCGACTCTTGATCTTTGTCGCTCCGCATTTGAATTTCTGTCACGCGTTGGACTTAGAATAATTTAAATTCGAATCGTTTTCGTTAAAAGATTTTAACTGTTGAACCTTTGTAATTATAATCAAGATCATTTGAGATTTACAGAAATAGTAATAAATTGGATTAATTTTCTATTAAATTCGAGTTTCATTTATTTTAATATTTCTTAAATCCGTTTTCAGTTTTTAACTAATAATCTATTTTTCTCTCATAATTGGACATCGATGGTTACTATTCAAATTTCTAGTCGACCCTAACGAAAGGATTCTTCAATCCTTAAGTGGAATCTAAATGACCCAGCGGAATTTCAACCGAGAGTAAATTTTAATTCGATTAAAATTTCATCTTTTCCTCCTTTTTAAATTTTCGCGCCGGAATTATTTCAGATTCGTTACAGGAAAACTTTTTGGTGTCAGAAGTGGGATTCCACACAACTCGTGAAGGGTTAGGAATCCCAATTTTAAAATTAAAATTCGATACAATTTTTGTAAAGTTCTAACGAATTTTCAATTGATTTTGAAACAAATTCAGAAGCTGTCTTGATAAATTTTAAACTCCGAGAATTGGCGCGTAAAAATCATTTAAACCGCGAATCGGACGGTGAGACGGGATTTTATAAAAATCTTTAATTAATTACAAAAAGTGACATTTGAAAAAGTGACCTTTAAAAAGTGACATTTGAAAAAGTGACCTTTAAAAAGTGACCTTAAAAAAGTGACATTTAAAGGACGATTGTGAATGTTCGAGAACTATACAAAAAAAATTATAAATGTATATATATTTTAAATAGCGACCATTTCATCCGAAGCGACCAGGAACCGAGATCGAGATTTCTCAAATGATAAATTATTTGAACAAAAATTAACAAATTATAAGACGGCGGCGAGGGACTTCGAAGCTATCCGACGGACCGGAGAACCAACGAGGGAATAACCGGGTGGAAATCGAACGTAGCCCGGGAGAAGATATTCAAACGAGAAGAAGAAATTTAAATGGAATATTGGAATCCAGGATTATAAAATCGAAAAAGCCCCAGATACCTCCTCCAATGGTTTTTGGCTGGTTTTTAGACCAGCAGGCTTGTGGTAACTAGGATAACCAAGGATTTGGAGTCGGTGTTCTGCGGGACCAGCACGCAAATTCCCCGAGATCACTGCAGGCTTCATAGAGAGAAGAAATCAACGGAAGAAGCAGCAAAAGACTACACCGGATGTCAGGATGTCGATGAGGAATCAGTGACTAGGATCCGAAGAGGCTAGCTCGCGAAATTTATAGGTGATTAGTGACAGTGAAAATAATAAGTGAAATTAACGAAAGAATAAGTGCGAAAAATAAAAACTATAAGCTAGCCGACCATCTAGAACTTCGTAAGGGTAAGTCAGTTCACCAAGTTTTGTCTCGAAATTGTAATGAATTTGTCAGTCTCTCTCTCTCTCTGAAATATATTTATGAAAATATAATACCAATAAATTGAATGATTTTCAAAAAGGGGGAAGACCAGTTATAAATTGGGGTCGAGTTATATTTTGTTAAGAACTACTTTTAAGAATTTTTGATTTTCGACTGAAATTAAAATGGCTGATCAACAAGTAAATCAGTCAACAACCGCTGAGATTGGATCGGATCGACCCATTGAATTTTCGAATGAAGAAATAATTGAAACGAATTTGATTAACGAAACTGAAAGCGACGTGCCAATAACCCAACCGAATTTGAGCGATCATAGTTATTTGAGTAGCGAACCCATAGGTCAGGAACAACCTCGACCTACCCCAATGTCCCTAAGTGAAATCCAGGCACTAGAACGAACTCGAGGGTCAATGAACTCGCTCAATGATCCCAGACCTATGAATCAGTCGAGCAATCTGGCAGGGCCCCCTCAGGGTAATTTAGGATATTTGGGGACTGTCCCATCAGGTAGCTCACACAAAAGTCTAGGCGTAGCCGGGTCTGAATTATTTAATATTCCGCAAAAAGACCCTGAAAACCCCATAAGTTTCAAAGAGGCTCTAGAATTTATACCAAAAACGTTTGATGGACAAAATGTTCCCGTTGGTAGATTCATCCGCGACTGCATTTATGCAAGAAACGCAATCGCTGCAAAGAACAGGCATCATTTATTTTTGATGATTAGGTCACGAATAGTCGGGAATGCTTATGACGCGTTACTTGATAGAGATATAGTAACTCTTGAACAATTGCTGAAAACATTAAAAGATAAATATACTAAACACCGAAATTTGGGCCAATTGAACTCAAGTTTGGCGACAGTCTCGCAAAAATACAATGAAACGGTAACAGAATATGGGGATAGAGTCAGGAACATTCTGAAGGATATTATCGAAGTAATAGAAGAGACAAATAGCGCAGAAACTGCTAATGTAATGATCAAGTCGGCAAGAGAAATGGCGCGAGAAAGCTTTATTTTAGGAATGAAACCGAATTTAGTGGTAAGGGTAAAGTTATAAAAACCAAACACACTCCAAGAGGCAATTTCAGTTGGTAGAGGGGTGGAATGGGAGTTGGACTATGTTAAAAATCTAACTGGTGAAAAACGCGAAAAGAATGAAACTAGTAATTCTGATAAGGGATACCAGGGAAACAGGTTTAGACCCTACAAGCCTTCAGCGAGAGTTCACGCGATAAAACAAGGAACAAAAGGGGGGTTCCTTAATAGTGGATCGGAAAATAGAGTAAGGGATGGGGGAAAGTCCGTCCGGGGTGGAAGAAGAGAAGGGGGATCGAATGCTCCGACGGCGAAGACTTGTTTTCGCTGCAGCGAAGAGGGCCATCTCGCTCGGGGCTGCGTCAGATCCTTTTCTTCGGAAACTAAATTCTGCCCTATGTGTGCCAAGTCGGGGCACCTCCCGCAGGATTGTCCGGGTGGAAAACCGGAAAATAAATGCTTCAAATGTTCGAAGGTGTGCCACTATGCAAGGAATTGCCCTCAGAATTTTTCTGCTAATAAAACAAACAAATTTTGTAAATACTGCAAAAAGACCGGACATGAAATTAACGAATGTAAAGCTCTCGCTAGGACTGTAGAAGAAAAGAAAAACGAGAAAAAGAGTACTTTAAACGAGAAATAAGTTTTCTGAATTGGTGCGACGGTGAGCTTCATAAAGAAATTGCACCAAGCAAACGAGTTTTAATGAGCCAAACCATGGACCGACTAAGTCGATCCCCTAAAATAAATATAATCGCAGACGAGTTAATAGGGGAGCAGGGAACCTTTTTGGTAGATACAGGAGCAGAATTGAGCGTGGTATATAAAAATAAATTAAAACCAAAAATCGAGCTCAATTGCAGAATGAAATTTATTTTATGCGGAATAGGGGGAAAGTCGGCGACCACTCTAGGTGAGGTGAATTTAAGTATAAATGGGTCACTTTGCTCATTTCAGGTGATCCCCGACGGTCTCTCAATTCCAGGTGATGGTATTGTAGGAATACCATTTTTAAAACACCGCTCGATTAACCTGAAACAGAAAATTATAGATCATCCTCTAGGAGTTTTTCCTTTTTCGGTAGAAAATAAAAACCCTAAAATAGAATTAAAACCAAGAATTAAAAAACTAATTACGCTTACAGTACAAAACCCCGAAATAGGCGAAGGTTATTTACCCAGATTAGATTTAGGACCAGGAATATACCTGGGGGAAAGTTTAGTTCGCGTAAAAGAAGGGTTCGTTAAACTCTATTGTACAAACACAACTGCTACCAACGTAGAACTGACCATACCTCCCGTAGTTTTGGAAGAATTCGATACCAGGGATCCAAGAAAGAAAAAAGATTCAAAGTCAAAAACTACCCCTCAGGAAAAAGGACGAATAGAACGATTAATTAAAGTATTAAACATTTCCGATTTAAATCATGAAGAAAGAATAAGTCTAATTACTACTATTTCCAATTTCACTGATCAATTTTATTTGGAGGGAGATAGATTAGGAACCACAAACGCAATAAAACAAAAAATTCAATTAACCGATAACACGCCGATTTACAAGAAGGGTTATAGGCATCCACCTGCGCATAAAGAGATAATTGAGAAAGACACGAAGGAGTTATTGAAAAATGAATCAATAGTCCCTTCAAATTATCCTTATAATTCTCCGGTGTGGGTAATCTCTAAAAAGGCAGATTACGAGGGAAATAAAAAGTGGCGTGTCGTGATTGATTATCGAGCCCTGAATGAAAAAACAGTAGGCGACGCGTACCCTTTGCCTAACATCATTGATATATTAGATCAATTAGGTGGGGCTAAATATTTTTCAGTGTTAGATTTAGCGAAAGGATTCCATCAAATCGAGGTAGAATCAGAAGATCGATATAAAACTGCTTTCTCTACGCCTTTCGGGCATTACGAGTTTAATAGAATGCCATTTGGGTTAAAAAATGCGCCAGCCACGTTCCAAAGACTTATGGACCGCGTCCTATTAGGATTACAGGGAAACGAACTGTTTGTATATATGGATGATATAGTCATCTACTCGAAATCATTACAAGAACATACCGAAAAGTTGAAAAAGTTTTTAGGAAGACTGAAAACAGCTAATCTTTTATTACAACCCCAAAAATGTAAGTTTTTGAGTAAAGAAATTATATACCTAGGGCACATAATCACGCAAGAAGGGGTAAAACCAGACCCAAAAAAATTAGATGCAGTAAATAAATTTCCTCAGCCTAAAAATCGCAAAAATATCAAGCAGTTCTTGGGACTCGCGGGCTATTATAGGCGTTTTGTGTCAAATTTTGCACTGATTACCAAGCCATTGAATAATCTTTTGAAAAAAGGAGTTCAATTCGTCTGGTCGCCTGAGACTCAAGAGGCGTTCGATCAAATAAAAAAGATTCTTTGTTCGCAACCTATTTTACAGTACCCAGATTTTAGTCAGCCTTTTATCGTAACTACAGATGCGTCAGACTATGCATTAGGCGCAATTTTGAGTCAGGGAACGATAGGTAAAGATCTCCCCATAGCGTATGCCTCTCGAGCCTTGGGAAGAGCTCAATTAAGATATAACGTAACCGAGAAAGAGCTCTTTGTAGTACTTTTCGCTGTAACACAGTTTAGGCCTTACATTTATGGAAGGAGATTCGTTTTGGTTACTGATCACCGACCCTTAGTTTGGTTGCACAAATTGAACGATCCAACCTTGGGATCGAAGCTAGCAAGATGGAAGATTAAATTGCGAGAGTATGATTTTGAGGTGCAGCACAAGCCGGGTCGAGTAAATTCGAATGCTGATGCTTTCTCCCGAAATCCTTTTGAAAATGTAAATAAAGAGTCACTAAGGGATATTGATAGTGATGAATCCGAGGACGAGGAGCGAGTCGGTAACAGGGACGCCTTCGGCCGCCCTGCAACTCTTCTTGCGGATATAGAAATGGTTGAAGTTTTTGAAAATGAGATTGAGAATAACGAGTATCCGGTAGAGAAATTGTTCTTGTCCTCCTATAACTATTGTATGGATTTGGTAAGAGATGAAAGTAATGAGATGGAAGTGGAAATAAATAAAATTTCTAACGGTAAAATTGATGAAAATTTAAAAGTGGCCAATGTTCACCTTAAGGAAAAATGTACATGGGAACAGACACTGGGACGCACAGGGTGCACTCAAGTGAAAGTACATGGGTGTAGTGCACAAGGGTGTGGTAACAAGGACACACAAGGGTGCAATGGTAATCTCGGACGGGGTTCACACGTCCAGCATCTGGAGGTGCACTCTCCAGATCGTATAAAGACTCGTGAACCTGCGCGCGATCCGTCAGGATCGTTAGGCGGCTTAAATTATGATTCCGGACGACTAGTCCTTCATACACTTCATTGTGGCGATAGTATAAATAGAAGTAGGGGTATAAAGTCCCCGAAGTATGTTGGTATGGAGACTGGGTCTCTTGAAGGTACGAATTCCCAAATTGAGGTGAAAATGGGCATGAACAATCAAAATTTGGAAAAAGAATTGAGTAACGAAGAAAAAGAGACTATGTCTGGTCAGTATTTCAGTTATTTGGAGGATGGGAGCAACCAAGATTTGGTACAAAAGGACATACAAGCAATGACCACTGAGTCGCAAGGCGGACGAAGTTTGCTCAACCCTTTATTTAAGATTTCTAAAGAACACCTGTGGATGAGAGAAGACCACATTATGAATTTCTGCTCATGCGATCATATTCTCACAACCCCAATTGGTAGAGAATTAATGCATAAAGAAATTTTGAAATTGTCGGGTTTGAATAAAGAAAAGGTTGAAATCGGGCAAGTAATTTCTCTAAGAAACGCGAAAAGATTAATAATGAACTTGTTCATTAAAGAAAAGTTTGATGACAGAGTTTTTGCAACCAATATTGAGTCGGCAGTAGTAACCCTGAAAGAGGCCATGGATGAGATGAAACTTAAAACTATCAGCATTTCGAAAAAAGGGAACGGATTTGATAGATTACCGTGGACGACAATAGAATTAATTTTTCAATATTATTTTGGTAAGGGAGAATATTCGATAACCGTGTGTACGGGCGAAGTAACAACACCGCCGGAAAACCAAAGATTAAATATAATTTCAGAGTTTCACGACTCTGTGGTTGGAGGTCATAAAGGTGTATTAAAAACCTTAGAAAGAGTTAAAGAGCGATTTTATTGGAAAGAAATGAGGAAAGATGTACAAAATTTTGTTAAAACTTGTAATTCATGTCAAAAGAAGAAATTAGTAAGAGTAAAAACTAAATTACCGATGTGTTTAACTGATACGCCTAGTAGGGTATTTGAAAAGATTCAGATGGATTTGGTGGGACCACTCCCTAAATCCGACCTAGGTAACGAATACATGCTGACCTGGCAGGACTGTCTATCTAAATATTCGGGAGCCATACCTCTGGTCAATATTGATGCCCCTGCAATCGCAATAGCGTTTGCCGAGCAGTTTATTTGCCGATTCGGATGTCCCGAATCTATACAGACTGATCAGGGTCCGCAGTTTATGAGTGAAATAATGGCCGGATTTGCGGAACTTTACAAAATAAAGCAATTAAGATCCTCAGCTTATCACCCCCAATCTTTAGGAGCCCTAGAACGTAGCCATCATACTTTTGTCGAGTACTTACGTCACTACTGTGGAAAGAACGACTGGGATTTGTGGCTGCCGTATGCCATGTTCTCTTTCAATACCTCAGTCCATGAATCCACAGGTGTGACTCCCCATGAAGTTGTATTTGGTAGAAAAGCTAATCTTCCCTCTGAATTTGCCGAAGAAAAGGTACCAATGACCTTCAACAAACTTGTTGATGATATTTTGAATCGCCTAATAGACTCTGAATCCATGGTCCATGCGCGATTAGAATCTGCGAAAAAGCGTTGTAAAGTTTATTATGATAGAAAAATAAACGAAATGAACTTTAAAGAAGGACAATATATATACCTTTTAAATGAAAAAAGATCGAACAAATTTGTCGACCATTATGAAGGACCCTTCAAAATAATACGAATCGTTAGCGATTATAATGTCGAAATCCTTAGAAATGACGGAACTACTGCAATAGTTCACATGAATATGATAAAACACGCGTTCCTTCGTTATGACACCTAAAATCAAAATAAACTATTACGGGAATTAATTAGTAATAAATACAAAATAATTTTCTTTCCCTTTTTCCCGAATAGAATTAGGGCTGCGAAGTTGAAAACCCCGGTTTGGACCATAATAGAGATGCGAAGCACTGCTATGGATACGTGCTGCGGCACACTTGAGGATTACGACTCACTCAAAAAGAAAGGAGAGCCTATTTAATTTCGAACCGAACGAATTAGAATTTTCATTCTTCTTTCCCTTGAAATTCTTATTGAACGATCGAGTTTGGGTCAGAAAATAAAAATATATAATAATAATAGTAATTTACCCGAAGGCATAAAACGGAATTTTCATTTTTCAAGGAAAATTCCGTTTGTTTAGGAGGGGGAGGGAAATAATATATGCGGGTATATTATAATACCACGATGTTTTAATCCTTCTAGTGTTTATGATGGTAATATTTTTATTTTAAGATTTTTAATTTAACACGGATTTTATTTTTGATTTCTTCGATTTGATAGCTCTTCTTGTATCATCTACCAGATGACATTCCTATAAAAATAATTTGAATTTTGAATCATTATTCAAATATGACGTTACTTTCGTTGTCACTCCGTTTAATTAATCTCGCTGTCAATTTTAACAGCAAACATGGAATGTATTTTAAAGATTCCGATTCAGCCCATCCAGTTCTTAAGGTTCGACCTTTTGCAATACTGGCTGATAGAATTAAGAATAAACTTTGCTTTCGAGGCAGCATTACATACAATCATTGCAGATCATTGTAAATATCCTCAAAAATCTTTGGATGATATTACGAATATTTCTTAACTGGATGTAATCTCAGAAAAATAATGATAATAATACTAAAACTTCCTTTTGAAAAAACATAATAATATTTATTTTATATATATATATATATATAAAATAATCATTATCAAATAACGAAATATCGTAAATTCAATCGAGCAATTTTATTGTTCCGATTCTGAGCTGAATTATCGATGATTTATAGCATCGTCGTTCAGGGTGAATAGAAAACCACCTGGTTATTTACTCGACCGACATACCCATCAGAATAAATCCAATTTTTGGTTGAACTTTGGATTATTAAATCGAGCCTTTTTTTTAGAAAGGGAAAAACTCTACTGCCTTTTTTTTGTTATTAATCGAATAACTAATTTCATAATTGTTGAATTTAATCTAACCTCATTCGATTTTGAAAGAAAACAGACCCATACTCGATCCTCAATGTTTTGTTTACAATCTAGCAAGGTTCGAAGTTTTACGACTCTCCACTAAAAAGAGTCAAGTTTCAACGACCTTTCTTTTTCTCTCTCTTAAGCAGAGGATAATAGACAACTCTGTTGCCATCCACGAAAATGCGAAGAAAAAAGAGGAAAATAATAAGCATCGACTGGATGTAGAAATTAAATAATTAATTATTTAAGTACCGGCAGGTACCTGAACACGTGTCATCTCCACATGAAATGTGTCATCTATTTCGAAACCTGTGGCACTTTGTACAACCTTTGAAACAAGGTCCCAAAGGTCTTCGAAATAGAGATCCTTCAATTCGGTGAAAAACTTCCACGCAACACCCTTACTGAACCCATCCGAATAAAATACTAAACCTACAATATCTGTTTGATCACACCAATCAACCAGATAATTGTAGAGTTCAAGAAAAGCGGCTTCGAGCCATTCTACTGGGTTATTCCCACCAGGTGGTTTTACGCGAAACTTAATTTTCAACCCATGCATCGCAAATTTAGGAATGTATGGACGACTCTCGTCTATTTTTACAATATACGGGGATAAAATATCTCTCTCAGTCTTACCTTGTGCATCCTGAAAGATGCTTGAAGCCGGCGAATCTGGCTGGCGTGAAGGTCCTGCTTCAGGCTCAGGATCAGATTGGCGAGGTCCTACTGCTTCAGGCTCTGGACCGGGTTGATAAGAAGATCCTGCTTCAGGTTCCTCTCTATACAAAGAGCCGTTACCCTTTTGTGCACCTAGGATGCTGTTTACAGCGATCTGATTTTCTGAAAAATAAAAGATATTTTTTATTAATTAATGTAATTTTTAAACAACATTTTTTTAAATATTATTAAAAATATCTAACTTACCATTAAAAATCTTTTCTTCTCGTTCAGCTGTTTCCACTAATAGCTGATTGAGCTTATCATTCTCCGCCTCCTCAATGATCGCTACCTTAGGCTGCTTCATCCGCTGCCTATACTCCCTCTGCTTTTGCGCCGCTTTCTCAAGACGCTTTTTTCTTGCAAGAGCAGCACTCTCTTTAGCAGCGCTACACTGCTGCTGTTTTTGTGCTGCTCTCTTCGAGAGAGGAGTACTCTCTTTAGCAGTGATGATGTCTTTAGCAATGACAACGTCATCATCACTCTCAGCTAAATTCACGGTTTTTTCCAACCTTTTCTTGGTGGATGCGGCCTTCTTCTTATTTTGGGCTGCAACTCGTTTTCTTTTTAGTTGTTTTGCCGTGACCTCATCATCGGATATCACGGCCTTGGGTTCATGGGCTGCAGCCTGTCTTCTTCTTTTTGGCGGTTGCACCGCGACCTCATCGTCTCCAGATAAAACGATGGTAGCATCCATACCATCGCGGGATCCTGAAGCCTTGGGTTGGGCTTCCACCACCACCTCTGTTTTCAACACCTCAGCTTTCCTCTTCCGAATATAGCTGTGTGTAGGTGCAGGGGTGTTTTCCGCTATACATTCTTCTAAAAGAATACGTAAAACACAGTTTATATATATAAACAAATTTTTTTTTTAACCGATCACTTGTATACTCTTTGCTATAAAGAGTAAATACAAAGTTTTGTTTATTTTTTGTTTTTTTGTTTTTTTAAACCCGATCACTTGTATACTCTTGCTACAAAGAGTAAATACAAGTGAGGGGTAATTCGATGAAATTATTAACGATGGCCGAGGTTGCGAGCACACGCAATGTACCAACTAAAGATTATTTTTATTTAAAAAAAATTTTTTTTAATTAACATTTTTTTATATGTGCTTTTAAACCCTTCACTTGTACAATCTTGCTACAAAGAGTACATACAAGGTTATTTCAGGGTGGTTGGTTTGATATTATTAACGATGGCAGGGCTTGCGAGCACGCGAAGTATACCAACGCCTCCGAGTAGAAGGATTTTTTTACAGATTTTATTTTTCACTGACTCTATTTTTTATTAAAAAAGTCACTAAAATTAGAACATTGACTTACCTATTTGAATATGAGCCGCCTGTCGTAACAACCTCAGCCTTTTCTCCAATCTCGTTATAGCTGGGGTACACTTTTCCAGGGTGACCTTATCCTTCCTCTTGATGGCTGTTTCCACGATACACTCCAAATCTGATACTGTGGTACAGCTGTCGAGGAAACCGTCTAAGGCTGCTAAGGCATCATGATGCTCATGGTGGAGTTTTAGAGCATCCAATGCATTCTTAATTCTTTGATTAAGCATTGTAATACAAAAAAAACTCAAAAAAACAGAAAAAAACACAAAAACAAATCACTTCAAACACTGATTCTAATACAAGTTTTATAGTTTGCGCACGAACACACGTAATTTTGAACAATTGACACGAACAAATTTACGAGATAACCGTTGTTGCACGGGCAAGGTCAAGATTTAAAATGATACTTTTTCAGGGAAAGTGTAAACATCTTGGAAAAGACTGAGGAAATTTTCACATCCCCTCTTTTTTCCTCCTACAACCACGCCCTCATACCCCAAAGAGGTCCCCCTTAAAAATATACTTTTAGGTACGAAGGAACTATATTTCTAAACTACTTGATTTATTTTAATAACACTAATAGAATAAATATTTTTTTCTGAAATCTTATTGAAATATTTTTACAGTAAATATAAAACATAAGAATGTTCAAAATACTTATATGAAACTAATTAAAATGTGAGTTATCGAGTTCTAATTTACCCCCTCTCTACTTTTAACCGTTAAGATAATTCATCCCCACCTAACTAAATTTTCCCCACTACTACGAATTCGCCCCTGCCATCTGTATATCAACCAATCATAGACGTTATATAAAACATAACGAGTTCAGACTCGTTTTAACAAGTTCAGACTCGTTTTACCCCACTCCCACTCTGTTAACCACATTAGGGTACATATAAAGCTGAGCTGTGAGTGCTTAGTTAACAGTTTCTCTGTATCTCTAAAACATTAAAGTACAATGTCTCAAAATATGGTACATACAGAAGCATCTGGTTTTAATAATACAGATATTACACACTCTATAAAAAAAGATGGTGATGATAATATCTCTTCAAATCGTGGAAAGAAAAGAGTTCACATGACGGAGGTAGAGCCTGCACGCAGGTCAACTAAACATCTCATCCTGACTACATTGTATGCACTCAATAACTCGTGCAGTAAAAATATACTTATTGGACTTGAGCTCCAAACCGATGGCAGTTTTCAACCTATTGTGAAAATTGTATCCAACAAATTACAAGGAATTACATTCGGAGTGACTACGTGGTCTAAATTTCTTCAACATCTGGAGTTCATCGGTGATTATTTCGGAAAGGACAAACGACCCTCCTCAGATTACTCACAACCCCTCGATATAAACGAGTACAAGGTACTGTTTACGACAGCGTTTGGCGAGAAGTCTATTCTTTTTGACCGTATATCCTCGTCTAGTGAAGAATGTAAAAATAGTGAAAATTCTTGTGAAACCAAAAAACAAAAAGTTTATGTGCCAGCTGTTGCTATGAAAGAAACTACGTTTGTTGGCCTGAAAAATGTTATTTTCTGTGTGAATGAGTATGTTAATATACTTAAAAGCATATGCGGTTTGACAGAAGATTCTGTAACTCACATTGTACAACTACTGACAGATCATTGCATTACCAAAAAGATGGCCGAACCATCTGAACAATTTATTTTCAATGTACTTAACAACGAAAATGTTAACGAATTCAAAAATATTCTGCATTCGTTTTTATCGTCAAAACTTAATGACTATTATCTTGATATAATTTACCATGAAGTTAGTGGCGTTTTATTATCGTATTTGACTTCCACCGTGCGCATGAATGTACTCAAAAGAATCACATTCAACTAGACATTGTAAAAAAAAATGTAACGTAAAAAACATTTTTCGTTTTTTGAAATTTTGGTATAAAATAAATCTACTTTAATTTTACATAATCATGTTTTTACTCATAATCATCCTTTCCTTACTATACTTATATATTAAGTAATTTAAAAAAGAAAAAAGAAAGAAAATTGAAAAATTTTTTAAATATTGTAGCGTAGCTGTATTTTCAGAATATTTTTAGTTAAGAATATTTTCCTTAGTAAAAGTACAAATTTAGAAATAAAACTTCGGGAAAGAAAACTTACGATTACCGTAAAGCAATTTAGCGGATTAGAGCATCCGACGACAGGGCCAGCAAAGGGCCTAGGTAGACACGTACAGATGATCAGTTTTGTAATTTGAAGAAATTTAAGAGCGCTATAAAGCAATCGAGCTAATTAGGACTACTGGCGACAGGGCCAACGAAGAGCCCAGGTAGGCAGGTGCAAATAATTTTATATTATTTAACTACTCTCCGTGTTTACCTGTTCCTAAACTAAGTACTCTAAGTTTGTAATAAAAAAGGGTCTCCTGACCTACGACTGAAGCAATATATATATATATATATATAGTTCCTAAACTAAGTACTCTAAGTTTGTAATAAAAAAGGGTCTCCTGACCTACGACTGAAGCAATATATATATATATATATA
>CAJFCO010000413.1:49597-81972 GCA_904066015.1 Synergus gifuensis
TATATATATATATATATATATATATATATATATATATTAATAAAAAAACTGTTATTGAATTTTTAAATTATTATGTATAAAAATTAAAAAGATTTTATTTTGAAATAAGTAATTATAATATATAAATTTCCCATAATATATTTAGCCAAATATATTACATTTTCTATAAAACCTCTTTCTAAAACATCCAAAAAAACAGCAACTAAGAGAGGTAGATCAGCAAAATTTGACGAACCAAAGGCAGGGCCAAGTCGCATTAGCCATTTTAAACGAAATTTCGCAAAAATTCCACAATATTATTCTGATACAGTGATTGACGATTTAGTGTTAAAATACGATTTTTTGTAATAAATATTTGAATTTCATGTTTAAAAAATGGCTTTTCCTCGATTTTCAGTCTTAAAATAAAATGGCTTTTTCGCCATTTTATGCTTGGTGGAGCGAAACAGCTATTTCGAATATTTTTTTCCAAAGGTTATAATTCTAATACTAATCAGTATAGACAAATAGTTTCCACATAAAAGTTTTAGCCAGAAACGTGAAGTTTGCAACGGTACCTGAATTATTTATTAATCTTTTCATTTGCGAGTTTTACAGGGCTCAATAGTAAAAAAATGGCCATTTCGCCTCACTCTACTCTACATATTTAAGACTTGAAATTCCAAATAATTCAATGTAATTCAAAAGTGTTCAAGGTACCTAATAAAAGAAGTTAAAGCAATTTCTTCAGAACTCGAATGAATTCTGCAGAATGATAAGAATTCAGGAGATTTCTGCAGAATTCAAATAATGCATGCATTTTAAGTAATTTAATTAACTCGTCCAGCAATGGTTTCTGATTTGGTTGTTAAGGAAAGGTTCTTATGAATTTTCGAAACTCGTTTAAGTGTTATGTTGCACCAAAGAACTTGTATTCTCACACAATCTTAGCGATGTCACATGGACTGTCGGCTATCTAAAGCATTTTCTTGATTGGTTAATTTTTAATTGCCAATTACTGTTTAATTATGCAGTTACTTAACATTTTTTATTGATCATTTTCTATTCAGTTTTTCACAAGGAATCCGAAAATATTAATGTGTATTTTGAATACTCGGACACCCTGTATAACAGAAATAAACATTTTATAATTAATAATTTTCTTCGCTCGACGGCCCTGAATTTCCTCAGAGGTTCAGTTTACACCGGTTTTCGGTCAACTTGCTGTTAAACATAGTTTCGTGTTCGTGTTATTTGTATCATTTGTTGTTTCGTTTGTGGACTTAGATTGAAAACATTTTATAATTAAACCTGACGCCTGAAATATACATCAATTTAATCAGAATGGCGCGCTATAAAAGTAAACCATCTGACTCTCAGAATGTTAATGATAAACAAAAATTGGCAAAAGCAAGAAAAGCTGAGCAAGCTAGAAAACGGAGAAAAAGAATTCGCGAAGATCCTGTGGAATGTTATAAAGCACAAGTGAAGGAACACAACAGGTAAAAAACGAAGTAAATCTTTTTGTACAGAAATATAGCCTTAAAAAATTTAGTTTACATTTGAAACAATAATTGGTTCTGTTTCTTCTTTTCATTGTATTTTATTTTATAATAATCGGAATAGTTTATGTTTATAAATAAAATTCATAAATAGAAGTTCTTAAATTTTTAATTACATATGAAAAACGTAAACACGAAAAGAAAATTCTGTTGAATAACGATTTACGTGAAATGGAGCAGGAAACTCAAAACGGTTTTATGTGCTACAGGTGCTTTAAATGAGAATTAAACGTGAATATTTATAGGGCGCCTTTCTTTAAGGCCAATGAACCTAAACATTATGAAAAGAAATAAATTTGAAAAATTTTTTCAAAAAAAGTTGCTTTTGTCAAGTGCCCTGTTTTTGGAGAATCACTCATAAGCTGTTTTATGTTGCAGCACATCACTGTCAGCTACTGGAGTGTTTAATGGCATTAAAACAAGGAATAATAAAAGATATTCTGTGCGTTGTAGCCTACGGTACAGCATCTGCTCGAATGAATGCCGCTAAATTGTTATTTTATTACTGGCCTACCTTCAATCAAAATCTGTTTGACCGTCGAACAGTATTGATGAAATTTGCAGGTACGTATGTCATTAAGCTACACTCAAGATGTATCGCAATTATGTTCTTTTAGTTAACTATTATTCAATGTTATTTAATTATACTTTCATTGTACAATAATAAATTTTGAGCTAAAGGTATTAAAACTTAATTTTTTTTTTTTTTGTAAAACTTCATTTTTTCCAAAAGTACTTTTTTTCGCAAATATTTTAAAACATGTTAAAGACTTCAAAGAAACATATAATGGTTACAAATTATTTCAACATACTTGAAAGTATAACTATACAGTTTTTTAAGAAAAAAGGTCCAGTGGTTATTAAGATAGGCGATCAAAAAGTGAACAGAGTCAAATTGTCCGAGAATGTACTAGATTTTCGCAAAAAATAGGTGTGTACAGTACCCTGTATTAATTTTAACTTGTTTTCAAGGAAAGGCATTAATAGAGGGCACTGTACCTATTCGAACGGTTAACTAACAAGGAAGGTCCACCAGGTGTCCCCCGCCGATAGGATTCTCCCTGATATATGTTGTAGTACTCAAAAAACTAAGCGACACGTATTTTTTTTATCTGCGGAAAAACACTTTAAGGGGGTAAAACAGACCTTCAAAAATAGGGGTTCCAAGTGTCGATTGCATAGTTTTGTATATAAAAATCAAATTGATTTCGATCAAACCTACTGGAAAAGTTTCCTCGTGATGAAAGATGAATAACGTAATTTTCTCAAAAAAAAATCATAAGGGGGTAAACCAGCCCTACATATTTTTAAAGTTGTGCTAAAAATTGTTTAATTCATAGGAAAAAATTTGAAAATAATATATTTTATACTTGAGACAAAAATAAAGTTTACGTGTTTCGCTAAAAATTAAAAAAAAAAAATTAGTGGGGTAACTACCCCTAAACACTTCTTACCTTGTGTCTGTGATAATATAAACTTTCCATACACAAAAAAATTGGAAAATTAGTTTTATAAGAATGGAAGTGAAATAGAGTACATTCAACAATAATTAAAAAATTACACGGGGGTATATCACACCATAATTATGTATAAAATTGCAAAATAAATTTAAAATCGAGCAAAAAAATCGAAAAAAATACGTGTTGCACACAAAAAAGAGGATGGAGGTATCTATGTATTTTTACAATATTTTTACAATTAGTTCAGTGCAGTGTATAGTTTTCAACACTGTTACTTTCCCTAACACAAAGAAGTAGAGACCAACAAACTTAACAGGAATCGCAGAATAAACCAAAAGCATGAAACAGAACGGTAAGTTAACCAATAATTTTTCAAATTTCGATACTATTCATGAAAAATCTGAATAGTGTAATGTAGTCTGCCTTGAGTCATTTTGCGTGTCCGAAATTTTTTGCAACCACTTATAATGAGAAATAAGTTAATGTAATGAAAAATAGGTTAACGTAATAATAAATAAGTGTTAATATATTGAGAAATATGTTTTAATGTATTGATATTAATTATTTAAATAATTATGTTAATTTAGATGTTAATAATAATTTAAATTTGACTGAATTGAATTGGCCAAGCCTTACGCCCTCTCATAGGCTGCTTAACTCATTGTTATTAATCATTAAGCGTCGTGAGTTCTCGAGGGAGGCAAGGAATACGCAATTATTTAACCAACAAATAACAATTTATTCATGGAGAAACATGTAAAGAAATACAAAATCAAAAACCATCGCCACACGGCCGCTGAATGACTCGATATAAACTAATGATTGTTCAAAGAAAAGACTCAGTATAAACTAAAAGAATGTTCATCGCAAACCGAGTGAACGATAGATATTTAAATAAAACTCAATTTAAATAAGCAAATGATTCAAAGATAATAGTAGGCTCAGAAAAATAACAATACAAAGGAATCGAATAGCGTATCTATTTGTTTACAAACTCTTGACGATAATATTCCGTCTCTTACGGCCCTAAGTCGAGATTCGCATTTAACTTTATTTATTTGACAAACAATTCCAACTCAGACTTATACATAGTACATCCCTTATCCGTGAGATTTAATCAACGAAGTTCCGCATTCAATAATTTATTTACGCAGAAATATTAAAATTCAACATCGCGCTTATTTGCGAAATATTACAAGTTATCGCGAAGTATTATTCAAAATGAAAGAGAAGTATAAATCGCCTCTAGTGGCGCGCGCTAGCTCTCGGCAGCCTGGTGCAGCGTGCCCAGAGACCTAGTTTACAAGTTCGGCGTCAAATACGTCGCGATAATTATTTCCGAAAAATCGCACTAAGTCCCCATAGCCTGGTGCAGCGTACATAGGGACTTAGTTTAAAGAACGAAAATTATTAATAAAGCGCAAAAAAGAATTAATAAAGCGAAAATAATAAGCGAGCAAGAAGAATGGAGTCAGCAAGCTGGAGCAGCGTACGCTAACCCATTGGTAAAAACTACCTCTTGGTAAGGTAGGGGTAACAAGAAGAGGAGAACCCCAGCCTGGAGCAGCGTACATAGTTCTCCTAATCTATAATACTTGCGGCTATGAACGATTTTGTAGATCTGCTGGCTGGACTACTGCTTGGCTGAACCACTGCAAGTCGACTGCGTTGCTGGCTAACTTGCGCCAGGGTAAAAGGGGTCGCTGAGGCGCGGCACGATATGCTGCTACTGCCTCGGCGACCCTGGACCGGAGTGACTGGCTGTGGGCGAATGCTCGCCTTTTAGCCTGTCTGGAAGCTGAGTTGCTTTCGGGCGAACTTTCTTGGCTGAGCGAGTGCTACCCTTTGCCTTCTGCACTCCCCGATTTAGTGTTAAGCCATTTGCAGTATTTTGGTTTGCCTATAGTTAGGCGTTTAGCTCGCAGACAGACGCCAGTGAGCGTTGCTTGGCGTGTTGCCTGCGCTCAGGCGTATTACGGGCCCGGTATACCATACCGTTACACACTTCTTGATTAAATTTAAAAAATTTACAATAATAGTTCAAAATTATCTCCAAACGTGATAAAGTAATTTTCAAAATATTGAATAGTACAATTTTTACGTACATTTAGAATTTTTGTAAAGTAAATAATTAAAAATATAGTTAAATGGAACATCCGAAATCGAATTCACAGCTAGTTCACTTATATTAATATATTAAAATATTAATATATTCACTGTTGCTTTCAAAGAAAACATTTCAACATGTTTGCAGGTTTGAAAATGAAGGTTGAATGTTATAAATTTACTGCTTGCTACTTCCCAAACATTAAATATAAAAGACACTCTAATAAGCATTAAGGAAATTGAATTAAAGTAAAATTTTGAAGTAATTTTGATGGATGCCATGCAAGAATTTAACGGGGTGGAGATGGTGATTGAAGAGTCGTTAGATTTCCAAGAATCTTTTAAAAATTCAGATACACAAATCATAGAAGATGATGTTCAACACCATATTCCTGATCCCCCTTTTTCACCTACGGATAGGTGCACACAAGATGAGGAAGAACTATCATACGACTATAAATTAAGAGCAGTGGAATATTGGCCAAGTGGTAAAAAAAAATTTAAGTCTGCACAGCGTACGGCTGAAATTTATGAAAGTTACGTCCGTAAAACAATTAAAACGTTGGGCCCATACTCTCAATAAGGGTGGTACTTATAGAGTGAAAGTGGCTAGAATATGTGACATAACATTAGATAATTTTAAGAAAGCAGTGGAAAACGGGCTAATTGTGCACGATAAAGACTTACGCAGATAGGCATTACAAGCCCAGAAAGATATTAGCCATGAAGATTTTCGCTTCCGAGCTTCTGGAGGATGGCTTGCTAAATTTAAAAGCAAGCACAGAATAGTTTCCAGAAAAATAAACAAGTTTGTTACTAGAAAGTATAATCGGGGTCGTGATTATTCCAAGGGTAGGAGGAGGAAGTTGGGTAGCCATAAGGGGCGTGAGAATCAAGCGCAAGACAATTCAATGGAACGAGTCAATTTATTAGCTAAACTTACATGGGCACGATTGTGCGAGCAAAGAATAACATCTCCGCGTCCGCTCGAGTGGTTGGATTACAACCGGCCACGATGTCCTCGACGGGGCGGAAAAACACAGGAATTCCAGAGGCAAGAATCAGTAGGTTAGCGGCACCAATACAACAAGCACGGCACGCGGCAGTGTTTAGCTAGCGAGTCGAGACAGAAGTGAACGCGGAGCGAGCAAACAGCTGCCCCGCGTCGGCCCTCATCGGCCAACTCCGCCCAACATCGGCCCACCGGCCGGACAGTGTCGACCCAATGCGTGGGGACCGAGGGGGCATGTAGTAACAGCCATGTTACACCCCCCCCCTTTGTGGGAGTTCGGGTCCATACCCGAAAGTGTGTCAGAACGCCTCAGTTCTGACTCGAACTCGAAAACCATCTCCGGGTCCAGATTAATCTGCAGGATCGTATCGTCATCATCGGAATTCCGACTCCTCTTAGCACCACGCTCCACTGGAATTTCCAAAACTTCCCTCAGGCTCTCTCTAACCTTATTCCAATCCCCCTTAATATATCTTGTCCTGTCAAAGTTAGGTGTCACGAAGTTATGTCTATATTTATAAGGTCTTTTGCTACAAAAGGATTCATGGAATAGGTAGAGTTGGCCCGGAACCATATTATGGCAAAACTGACAACGAAATCCCGCGAATGGGTTCTTCGACTCCACCAACGTTGCATTCGACTTCAACGACGAACTCCGCCCGTCTCTCAACTCCTCAATCGGCTGATCACCCGACCTGCAACAGTTAGAAAGAAAAAAAAAAAATTGTCCGGTTGGGCCAAGTAAAAAAGTCAACATCTCTGTTTAGTCAGCCCTTTATTGTCGGCGACCATCATCCTCACAGATCAATAAAAAAAATATTTTCCCTTGCGGGTTATTCGGTCAGCAAGATGCCGGTCGGCGAGAAACTGCTGGCTTAGGCCACTCCTTTCTTCCCTCCTTGGTGTGACGGATCAGCTCCGCGAACTCCTCGCTTCTCTGCGCCCTATACGTGGCCCACTCGACGATCGAGTCTCGGAGCTCCCGCTCCTGCACCGCCCTGAAGGTCTGCGGCATGGTCCTGCGCAGGCAGTCCCGGTCTCTAATGTCCACCGGCCCTAGAGACTCGGAAGATGAACTTTCCGAGCCCTCCGAGACCCGCGGGCTCAAGGCTTCCCTCGCCGGTGCCACCAACATCCTCCGCACATGGCGGTGCGAGCGGAATGGGATCTGCTTCTGTGGCACTCCCCTGCTGCGCAGCCGCAACCACTCCGCCGCGTTACATCTCGACATGTGATCTTGGGTCTCCCCCCGAAACCTTTTCAGGCATAGGCCACACCTACTTTCGGAATTCCCGCAATTCCAAAAAAAACATCTGTCCAAAAGTCTCCTCTCTTATAGTCTGCTCTGCCAGAGTGGGATAAAGTCATTCGTATTAAGAAGTCACAGTGCCCACCCAAGTCATTACGTATACTCTCTCAAACTATTTGTTTTCTAACTTGATATCGTTTACATTCCAAGTTCCTATACTTTTTCCTTTTGTATCTTTCAACTCATAAATCGTCGGTGAAATTTTCTTTTTAATGATGAACGTACCTTCAAACTTATCATATAGTTTACCTGCTTTACTATCTACTTTACTTGATAATTTATTTACACGCTTAAGGACTTTATCCCCTATTTTAAACTCTAGCGGCCTTCTACGTAAATTATAATATTTCGCTTGCCTATCATTCATCCTGTCTAGGTTTCTTTGAACCTCTTCTTTAATTATTTGCAATCTTCTAAGTCGATCCGTCCATTTATCGACTTCTTGGAACACTATATCGTCGGATTCTTCTATCTCTGTCCTTAGAGATTGTTTCGGTTGCAGTTCTCTGCCGAAATTCAAAAACGCGGGTGTAAATCCCGTCGACGAGTATTTACTCGTGTTCATTGCAAATTGTAAATCTTCCAGGTGTTCATCCCACGATGCATGATGATCCTCAATATAGGTTTTGATGATTTGCTTAATTGTTATATTGTACCTTTCCGTAGGATTAGCTTGCGGATAATATTTTGGCGTTATCGCATGTCTAATGCCGAACTTTTCTGCCAATTGCCTTATTGTCTTATTGACAAACTCCGTCCCATTATCGGTTAATAGAATTCTTGGCGTTCCCCAATGTGAAATTATCCGCCTGTGGCATTCGGTTTCGATGGTATTACCATTCACTTTCTTTAACGGTATTATTTCTACCCACTTGGTAAAGTTATCCACAAATACCAAAATATACTGGTTTCTATTTTTCCTTGTCATTGGCAACGGGCCCATGATGTCAGCTGTCACAAATGTCCATGGTTCCTCAACTATTCGTTTTCCCATGAAACCTATTTTGGGTTGATTATTTGCCTTTACTCTCTGGCAAACTTTACATTTTCTCACGTATTTTAGTGTATCTGAATAACTACCCGGCCAGAAATAGTTTTCTGCAATTCGTGAATTGGTTTTTTCGGACCCTAAATGTCCTGCTTGAGAACTATCGTGGTTCTCTTCTAACACACGTTGCTGAAGTCTTCTCGGAATTACCAATTTCCAAGGATTCGAATCTGGAAGTAACTTAGACTTCAAAGGGTCTGGTCTAAAAAAATACAGCTGTGCATCTCGTACCCTCCAGTTCTGGTTCTCCTCAGGTTTTTTAATCACTTGTCTGACCTTCGTTTTATACCAATCTTCTGTTTCATCCTTCAGATCCAGAGTTGTCTTTTAAATGCTTGTTGCCAACGCGAAAATTATTGGTTTCGCAGCCTCGTTTCTTCTAGATAGTGCATCCGGCACGTGGTTAGAACTACCCTTCCTATAGACTATTTCATAATTATACTTCAATAGCTCTAAAGCCCAACGAGCTAATCGGCCTGTCGGATTTTTTAGGTTATGAAGCCATTTCAAAGCCTGGTGATCAGTCATGACCTTGAAACTATAACCTTCTAGGTACGGTCTAAATTTTTTTATTCCTCAGAGTTTGGAAAAATTATGTGTGACACGTTTCCGATTCTGTTATTTTGATGAATTACGATTTCAATTTACATATAAGTAATAATATTATTAAGCTTCAGAAAAACCAGGTAAATTCGAAAATCCGGTGGACTTTAGCTTCGGTGATTCTTGTCAAACACATTGAAACATAGAAGGTTGTACGAATATCGCTGTAATTCGATGTTCGTGGTGTAAGAAATCATTATGTTTTGAACACTTTTTTGACGAACTACATTACTGTTCCAAGTTTGAAGAATAAATCTTCGATATACTGTCTAAAATTCGAAAGATTGTAAATTTGACACGAATGTATTATTTTTCTCTATAAAATATGTATACTTCTTCATGATTTTAATTATTTTTTGTATAAAAATAGTTTAGGGGTATCTACCCTTCTGAATGCTGTTCTTTTTTTTTCTTAAAAATACATAATACCTTCATCCCATTTTTTGTGTGCAACACGTATTTTTTTCAATTTTTTTTGCTCGATTTTAGATTGATATTGCAATTTTATACATAATTAGGGGTGGTTTACCCCCGTGTACTTTTTTAAATAGTGTTGAATGTACTCTATTTCACTTCCATCGTTATAAAACTAATTTTCCAATTTTTTTTGTGTATGGAAAGTTTATATTATCACAGACACAAAATAAAAAGTTTTTAGGGGTGGTTACCCCCTCGATGCTGTTTCTGTTTCTTAAGAAGACATAAATACCTCCATCCTATTTTTTTGTGCAATACGTATTTTTTTCGATTTTTTTGCTCGATTTTAGATTTATTTTGCAATTTTATACATAATTAGGGGGTGGTTTACCCCTGTGTAATTTTTTAATTATTTTTTAATGTACTCTATTTCACTTCCATCATTATAAAACTAATTTTCCAATTTTTTTTCTGTATGGAAAGTTTATATTATCACAGACACAAAGTAAGAAGTGTTTAGGAGTAGTTACCCCAATAATTTCTTTTTTCAATGTTTGGCGAAACACGTAAACTTTATTTTTGTCTCAAGTATAAAATATATTTTTTTCAAAATTTTTCCTATGAATTAAACAATTTTTAGCACAACTTTAAAAATATGTATGGGTGGTTTACCCCCTTAAAGTGTTTTTCCGTAGATAAATAAAAATACCTGTCGCTTAGTTTTTCGAGTACTACAACATATATCAGGGAGAATCCAACCGACGGGGGACACCTGGTAGACCTTCCTTGTAAGTAGGATTTCTTGTTTTCACATATGTTGTAATACTTGAAAAACTAAACGACAAGCATTTTTTCTTAATTGGTAAAATGTTTTTTACGCGATATAAACCACCCCCAAAAAGTGTGGTAACAAACACTCATGTAGACTGGAACCACAATTCCGGTCCCCCCGAATGCTAAGGGTGGCGTCTCGTGATTACGTTTTTCCTTGCGTGACGATGAGAGTAAAAGAGAAAATAGTACACTTCTGTCGTTTACTCTCATTATAACTCAACGCAAAACGAAATCATGGGATGCCAGCCTGACATCCTTAGAAGTTGCATTTGCTTACATATCTTGATGAGGTGAGGTGAGTGGTTAATGCGAAGTAGTTCCAGGTGTCGCCGCTAGATTGCGCCACTGTCGCTGTCGGTAATTTACCCACGCGACGTCGGTAATTTTACAGATGACTGTTTTTCCGACCGAGTGAGTAATTTAACGATTCCTGTAGCCACCATCGGTATTTTATAGGGCATGTAATCATGGGTAACGGTCACGTCGTTCCAATTGCTGTCGATAGATTGCGCCCCTGTCGCAGTGGTCGATAATTTACAGAATCCTGTTACCACTGTTTTACCTATAGGGAACTAATCTACTTTTAGCGGGAATATTGCGCGCCGCCTGTCGGATTTTTACCTAAGTTCTTGGGTGAGACTATCCTAGAGGTTAGATGTAAACACATGGAAAAGCGCGTATTTTAAATACCGATTTATTTAAATTTTGAGCCTTAAAACCTTTCAAAGAATGGCAATAATAATAAAAAATTTCTTCGAAGAAATAAATATTGATTTATTGAAGGAAAGCTTTCGTAAAGGGCAAGGATTATTAAAAAGCTGTCATGTTAGCAATGTCTACGAAGAATTCGATGGCAATGTTAGTAAAGTGTTTGGAACAGTTTTACGACAAACTCCTGGAAGTGAGAGTAAAAGAAATATAAATCTGTGTACAGGTGATAATTTAATTTGTAGATTATATGAAGGGTGTCGCGGAAAAAACATAAAGGTCCATAGGGATAAATTTTTCAGGAAGAATTCTTAAAATAAAAAAAAAATTGAAACAATACATTCGAAATTTGGAGACAAGAAAAAATATTTTTAAATTTTTTAAACAATTTTTGTTTAAACAAATTCAAAAATACCAGATACCGAAAAAATTATATAAAAAGTTTATGCTTTTCGTAAAATGTTTCAATAATATTTTTAATTTTTTCTTAATTATTATTATTATTTTTATATTATTTAAAAAAAATGTCACTTACACGGTTAGGCTACGAAACCTTTCATATATTAATTTCACATAATTTGTTTAAATAGTGGACCATATAATTAGAACAATGGAACTCAATTATTTAGACAAGAAATAAAATAGTAAGTGGATATATATATATATATATATAACTTTTTTTAAAATTAATTTTGATTTATAATAAAATTATATTATATTTTCGACACAATTTTCGACACGGATTGTGATTGCCAAGGTGGAAAAGCATTCTGTAAGCATGCTGCCGCAGTTTGCTTATTTATTAATTTTGAAAATACTTACTCAAAGACTGATTAGCCAATGCTTTGGAACAAACCGTCAGAAGCTCAATTAGCAAAGTATCAAAAGGGATGTACCATCGAACAATTATTTCCACCGAAGAAGATAATTCCAAATTTATTTAAAGTAAATACGATTGATAACATGGCAAATATGACGGATGAATTGCTTAACCAAAACAGCATTCTGGCGATGATGGTTAAGGGTGAGTTGAAGTGTATAGTAGAGAGAGAATACAGAAAAGCAATTGAGCAGAAAAAAGAGACAGTATATAAAGCGATTATAAATTCTCTATTAGATCTACAAAAAAGGAAAAACCCTATAAAAATTTACCACGCCTACGACGTTGTGTCAGTTCCTTCTGAAGAAAATCAAGAAATTTTGAAAATAAAATTAAAAATAGGATATATTGTCCAGAAACACAGAATAGGTGTTCAATATTTACTATAGATGAACAACAATTTTTAGATATTTGTTTCTCGTCAACTGGGCAATCAGAAAGTGCTACATGGTACTGGGAACGTTTTATTCGAATCACTAGCCGAACAATTTCTGAGAGCAAAGGGAAATAAGGGTAAAATTACTGAAGATATGCAATACGGACTACGCAAAGCAAATATCGCTAGATTATTCTTTGAAGCATGGACCGGATTATCAGTCGTCGAAACTGGTCTTGTTATCTCACTTCAGCAACCTTTTTTGGCTTGTAGTCCTGATGGCATCGTTATTAACGGCGATCGATTAGAATTATTGGAAATAAAATGTCCGGCTACCTGCAAGAATAAACCAATCGTGGACAGAGATAGAAGACAATCTCACGTGCCTCACTTGAAATTTGACGAAAACGAAGAAGTGCAGCTAAAGGAAAGCAACATTTACTTTACTCAGTTGCAAGTATCCATGTATACTTTAGATGATTTTAGTCACTTTTTAGTTTTTTCATCTGTTGATCATGTACTTCTAGAAGTACCAAGGAACGACATTTTTCTTATCACTGTAATACCTAAACTTGAAGATTTTTATTTGAAATCTTTTCTTCCACATCTAGCAACGATGTAAAAACTATAATCATATTCAAATGTTATATATGCGCATTAATATAATTTATACGTTTGTTGAATTACATACTTATACAGTCTGTTCAACAAGAGCGTGTGGTCTGTATTTTTACAAATAATAGAGATATTTGAACGATTTTTTTTAAATTAAAGTACTTTCAAAGTACTAATACGCAATCACTTAGTAAATGGTCCAGTCTCCATCGTTGTCCAGAATGGCCTGGCACCTTCTTGGCATACTTTCAACTAATTTTTCGGCATAGTTCGTTGGTAAATCTAGCCATAACTTTTTAATTCTTTGTGACAGCTGTTTTAGGGTGAAGACACGTTTTCCGGCAAGTTTCCTCTTCAAGATACTCCAGACGTTTTCGATTGGATTTGCATCTGGGGACTGTGATGGCCAGTCCAAGATCGTGATGTCATTTTCCTCTTTCCAAGCGCTGCAGAGACGGCTTCGATGTTTTGGGTCGTT
Source organism: Synergus gifuensis (assembly GCA_904066015.1). Classification (NCBI taxonomy): domain Eukaryota; kingdom Metazoa; phylum Arthropoda; class Insecta; order Hymenoptera; family Cynipidae; genus Synergus; species Synergus gifuensis. The sequence continues at coordinate 62,985 of CAJFCO010000413.1, forward strand.
ATCCTCTTGCAAGATCCAATCGGCATTATCGGCTCCAAACATCTTTTTAGCAGACTTTAGAAGACCACCTTGGTATATCTGCAACATTTTCTGAGCTTTGAGGTTCTCGGTGAAGAACTCCAAACATCTAAAACCGCGCTCAGAGAAGCATCCCCAAACATGGACCTTCACTGGGTGTTTAATGATCCGCTGGAGAAATCTACTGCCTGTCATTGGCTCGTATCTCCGCCATTTTTAATTTTTTTAAATTTGTCATTGATTCAAATTATACATAAAAGTACTATGTATATATGTATAATAACAATTATTTTAAATAATTTATGACTGCGTATAACAACAGTCTCAGCCTAAGGGACTGTCGACCTCTGAGTGCTGTTACAATTCTAACATCCAATACTTCAGTCAACTCAAAATATTTGTTAGAGCGAATTGAACCGAAGGGCGCCAGGTATCAATCGATACCGCTCCAAAACTCCCTAAGATACAGCAAACCTGAAAAATAATAATTCGCTTCCGGCTAACCTGCCAGTGAGGGATTTCGTGGGGGCGCAAAACAAGTCAGACTCAAAGTTTGAAATACAACAGAAATGACACGTTTATTAAGAGTAAGGATGGAGTGATGATGTATAATTTGAGTGAGTGAGAAGAAATGAGAATATACAAGAATGATGTGTTTGAGAACACGTAGCTCAAAAAAAGTGCATTTAGGAACGTATAAATCGATAAGTAAATTCGGTTGTATTCAACCTCACAAAATGGCGTCATTGAACGCAATGATAAATTCTATTATTGACAGCTATCATAATTCGATTTTATTTCGAGAAACAGAATCATATTTCATATCTGTTCTTTGAAATGTTACGGCAATTTGACTAAAGTCTAACGGCAAGGTAACAGAATCTAAATTATCGAATGTGCCACGTCATCAATGGGTGTTGACCATGATACGACATTCTTTATATAAAACTATAATCTTACTCAATATAACTCAAAATCTTAATAGTCAAGTAAAATCGACTGTAATCAAATAAAACTTTACTGAAAGATCTAAATCATGATACGAAGAAAATCAATTGCTCGAAATGCGAGATTTCAACCAAAATGGCACTCCGCCATACATGGGCGTTAGCCAAAGTTACGTAAACTCTAAATCTCGAAATTTATACACTAAAAGCTCAACTGGGAGAAAAACATAGTTTACGGACACCTACCTTACTTTCCGTGAACTCGAATATAGGAATTAGAGTAATCCCTTTGGTAAAGAAAATATTGAGATTGTCTCTCTGCGAACACTATAAGATTTTCTCTCAGAATACAAAAAAAACATAAGCTTACACGGGAACAACCAGCACAGAACTGGTAGTTCTTGGAGTTACTCGCCTGAGTGCGCAGTCGCAGTTACGAAAATATCGTGACTCCTAGAGCTGCTGCTCTCTTTATGTGCAAAAGTGGAAATAGCGCTAATCATTATGGCTGCGTTCACGTATTTTGACAACTCATGTGTCTTTTCATAACAAATGTAGAACGGTGTAAGCTTTACACAATTTAAGTGGTTTATATTGTCTACATTGTTGGAGAATGATTAAAATTGTAAAGATGTATGCGACTGACACATCCCAGGCGGCAAGTAATTCCTCTCGAGACATATAGATAGCTGAAACAATTTAGAGTTTGTGTTCGTCGGAAAGCCAGGTATACGGCAAACACAGGATTAAGCAAAATAGCGGTATGATTATGCTTAAACCTAATCAGTTTTATACTTAATCTAGTTCAACTCTCTCACATTCATACTACATTCATACATTTATATCTAATTGAGTCCCTACTGGCTATTCTGTTTTAGTTTTCAATTAAATAAATCAATCTGTGAAGAGGATCATTAATGTGGTAAAAATCCACTACGTTACAACACCCCCACCCAGACTGACAATAATGGGTTGAAAAACCAGCAGGCGTCAGCAATCCGATCTCTCAGAATACCAAACCTTTACTTTAGTTAAACTCGAGCATTTAATTTTCGATTTTAATCTTGGAAACTGAGTGAATCGTCATGAGGTCTAAGTATTTATCATGTTAAGCAACTAGAATCAGTAGGTGATGGAGATATGATAAGAGTTTAAGTGAGACAGACGAAAAGATGAACACGACACAAAACAGACATGCTCTATAGTTCGTGGAGTTTGACTGTAACTGTATAATAGAGGAATTGAATGTACCAGATTTCTAAATAAGTTATGCAAACTAAATTTTGTGTTTTTCTCCGAAACTATGACACAACTCGACGAGGAAATTTAACTCGAAAGATTCAAAAGATTACTCTTTTACAAAATGTGGTAACAAATTCCGTGATTCAAGTAAAATAACTATTGACAAAATGATAAGAACAATCCATAACAATCTAGCCCGTTAATACGGGCTAGAAGCCAGGAGAAATAGATTGGATTGAACTAGAGCAACACTAAACGGATTCCCATTCACTAATCGTTTGACACTTCCATGTCTATTCGACTGGAGCAAACTTAGCAAAACGAATCAAAAATCAACATACGCTGAAAAGGTACGGTACTTAAACTAATCTGAGTCCTCAAAATACTCAAAAACCAAATGAGCGCACTAATCTAAACTGTACAACCTAATTCTAAACTGTATAACTCAATTCTACTAACTAAACGAACTGATCCTAAACTGTAGTCTGACTCAACTATAATCTGACTTAACAGTACGAAACGGCAAAAGATTTACGAACTAACTAAATGGATGACGAGACGGCAAAAGCGAAATACGAGACTGATCTAGATTTGACGCGGCAGAAGTAGTAGAAGTGCCTGTCGAATGAGAAATTCTATAGTTTTGGTTAGCTACGGCCCGAGAAGGTAGGAATGACGATTCAAAGGGTAAATGTTGCCCAATCTCTCCTTTCCTCCAAGCTAACGAACATCTAGGGTATTGGCTAAGTTTGACCCCTGGATTGCCGCATCCGTAGCAAAGTACTCCTCTCTCGAAAGGACATAGCGAATATCGGTGTCTTCCGACATGACAATTCCAACACTTATGTGGCGGCGCTCGAGTCAAGGGTTTGCAGAACTCGCTTCTTTGCGTTCTATGTGCTGAAGGGGAGCATGACGCAGGTGAAGTTTCTAGGTTTGAAAACCTACTAAGTTTTTCCGAGACTCTTTTCGCTGCTCTAGATTCGGGAATTGGAGATGTAGGTTTTACAGAAGGTTCGTTGCTGCAAATCCCAATATCCAGATTCCTTCTTTGACATCTTATGGAAGATCTAGATAAAAAATTTACTGGCGCAGCATCGGGTTTTGTTTCGAACTTAACCCTCTTAGCTGCACGAGTTCCTAAACTTGGGATTTCCTCTAAACGCTTGACGTCAGAGACGGTAACATTCGAAGACTGAATGGCTCCAACCTGTAAGAAGTCTGGGCCAACTTCTTGACCATCATATGAGTGCCATATTCCTTCTCCTACTCTCCATAATCTGTGTTTAAATCTAATATGAAAATCGCAAAGCTCCGCGAAATCTTGACCAAATAGGACTTCACAATCGAAAGTCGGAGCAAAACGGATCTCTAATGGTTTAATAATTCCTAAAAATTCTAAGTCTAAAATTGCTTGTCCAGCAGTTTCCTCTATAACGCCGTTAGGGTACATTATTCCTGGGCGTACCTGATTCGCTAATTTCTCTAAAAGATCACTAAATTTTCCAAACGCTGGCTTGCCTACATAAGTACAGCAAGAGCCTGGATCAGAGAGTCCTCTAAGTGGCTGGCCGTCCACTAAAACAGTGATAAATAGCCTCCCCTCATCAAGTACCGCATTGACGATGCTTCTGAATTTGAGGGGCCCTAATAACGAAAAGGGGAGGAGACCGAACCCTTAGGTCACTCGCCCTTAACGTTCCCGGTAGGGGTTCAGAGCAACCGCTACAACTCTTAGAATACTGACCGGGTTTGCCACAAGCGTGACAGAAAACCTTCTTAGGTTTTGGACAGTTTCTCCAACTATGTTCCTGTCCGTTACCTCCCAACCTAAATGTACTGAAAAGTGGCTAAGGGGTATAAAATAAATTTAAATACACGCTATATTTGGAGGTTCCAAATTAATTATCCTTTTATTATAATTATTCCACAAAAATAAACTTCTTGTTACTTATTATTTATATGAGTTTTGAATATTAGCGTCGTTGGCAATCAGTTTTATAAGTAATAGTGTTTATAATAAATGAAAACTTTAAATTCTTAACCTTAAATTTACCACCTAATCTCTCGAGCATGAGAAATTGGTGGGCCAAATCGAGGAACCTTTTGATCCATTAGCTATTTAACAATTCGGAAGTAATTTTTAGTTGGTAATTTCGGTCATTCGAGATTGAACGAGCGAGAGAGAGAAAAGAGAGAGAGCGCACAGGGTTGATGCTAAAATTGGATTAAATACTTCTGACCTTTTTATTGGAGGATGAATTTATTCCTTGCACCTCTTTGCCAGCAACGTCACTTGTCCTCACTCGCGCACGCACGCCGCACGATTGCCCCGAAAGCCGGTCCCAAAAATTTCACTAAATTGATCTACAGCCCTTGTAATCCTATTGCACGTCATAAGCTTCCACCACGCATACTACGAATTTTCTGCGTTTTGAATAACCTCCCTGATTAGGAAACTGGTTGTCAAACTAGGAGTCCCGTAGTTACTAAAACGCTTTTTAGAATCAGGGAAAGAACTCACAAGACTGGAATGTCACCTATAAGGCTGCTGTAGGACTAGGTATCACTTCTCACTTAGTTCTTTTTCTTTCGCGAACATTTCACAGAAGAAAACACTAACTCTGGGTGCACACAGCTAGATTTTTCCCGAACAGTTTTGAGATGCTGTTCGACAAGGGATTGGGCTCCCTTCTTAATCTCAGAAGTATACTGAGACGAAGGATCCAACCCCCAGTGTTTTCACGACTTTAATTCGAGTTTTCTTTAATTTTTCGTCCCAAAACTACACCCTAGAGTACCCTTTATCGGCTTCGCCTTCGGGGCATCCCGCAACGCGCGCCCACGAGGAAAAACGGACGGAGCAAGGGAAACATTGCAAATTTCCCTTATGTACCCGACCGACCTTCTTGTCGTCCCAAGAAGTCAACGAGGGATGCTAAAGAGTTAGAGTCGATACTCGTCTCGTTGGACAGGAGTGTCGGCAGGGGACGTAGGAGAAACTGAAATATAACCCGATGACCGTTGTTAGAAACAGTGGCGTGATGCTGATTAGGTGTGTCGACTAATCAATTTTTTTAAGTGCATATGTACTTCTATTGCCTTGAAAATAATTCTAACGACTTGCAACGGAAATGGACACACTACCCTTACTTAATTTAATACTGTTACTAAATCTGAATTTCCTTTCTGGGTTTCTAATTTTTGATGATAATAATTTTTATTGTTAATTTCTTAAATTAATTTCCAATATCAAAGACCAATATGGAGATCTTTTTGAAATTTATTATTCGTAAGATTTTATCATTATTTTTCCTGAAATCTAAAAGAAAATGCATCCACTTCCACTACAAGTCCCGATCACTAATTTCTATTAATGATAGTGGCTATTGAGTTCATTTGCAAATTTTAATAAATTTTTCTATTCACCATTTTTATAATCAATGACATCAATTGATTGTAAGATTTCCGAATTGAGTTTTTTATTCGTCAAAAAATAATTTTATAATTAATTTATTAATCCGAATGTTTGATTGATATTTTCGATTATTTTTTGCCTATTCAGGTATCGTTCATAAATTTAGTTATTAAGATAAGTAGATCCAATTAGTGGAAATGATATGGCTAATCCCTTTTTCTAGCGCGATATAGATTTTTTATTATCAATTGCTGTCATTGACTATTGGCTTTTCTTAATTTTGTTCCATTATGTATAAACTTCGTATCTAGGTGCATCTAAAAATTACCAGATTTTTACTTTAAATAACCATTAGGTTTTATTGAAAAATAGAATTGTTATTAAATAAATTCGGTCGGTCTGAGGCTTGATTGGATCAGGAGAATAGCAATATAGTAGAGGTGTTTCAGCGCTTGGTCTCTCCCTGCTCTCTTTGCTCTCCCGCAACGCAGCGCTCCTGTTTTAATGTATCTGTTTCTCTTTTATTCTCGCGAGCAGCAGCGCTTATGGCTGTACTTATGGTTAGAGGCTAGGAGGGACAGAGGGGAGATCGCTTCCACGGCCTATGAAACGAGTACGCGTGGGCTCTTTTCTTTAAAATAATTATTTTAAAAGGCCCTACCGTAACACTTTTACATCAAACAAGCCTCCGGTTAGCGACATTTTTCAATATTCTTCAATGTCTTCAATCTCATAGCTACCAGGAGGTATAATCACCACTTGATCACCAATATAAAATTTATTATTAGGTGTACAACTTTGCTTCCGCAGATTTTTGGTAGATGCTGCAGCGGTAAGTGTCGGTTGAAATAGGCTGGTCAAACATTTCATATAGCTTGGACATCTATCAACATAACGAGAGCAGTACATTAGTGAACTTGTGTTTACATCAGAAGTGTATTCTCAATCGAAGATGTCAGTTTTCGAGCCAAATTCTCGTCATTTGTGGGAAATGTTGATTTCTGCTTTCATTTGAAGAAAACTGCGACTAAGGTTCACTTAATGCTCTCAAGTGTTTACGGTGAGGTTGCTCTTAGTGAAAGAATGTGTCAAGAGTGGTTTCAACGCTTTAAGAGTGGTGATTTTGATGTCGAGGAGCAGCATGGCGCTGGAAGAAAGTGATGTATTATTAGCTGTTGAAACCGAGTGAAACCATCACAGGGGACCGGTATCGAACGCAATTGATGCGTTTGAGCCGTGAATTGAAGGAGAAACGGCCACAGTACCGAAAGAGACACGATAAAGTCATCCTTCAACATGACAATGCTCGGCTACATGTGGCAAAACCCGTCAAGACATACTTGGAAACCCTAAAGTGGGAAGTCTTACCCTACCCGCCGTACTCTCCAGACATTGCTCCTTCCGACTACCATTTGGTCCGATCGATGGCACATGGCCTAGCTGAGCATCATTTCCACTCTTATGAAGAAGTCAAAGTATGGATCGATTCGTGGATCCCCTCAAAATACGCATCGTTTTTTCGAGATGGTGTCCGAAAATTTCCCGAAAGATGGTAAAAAGTAGTGGCTAGTGACGGACACTACTTTGAATCATAAACAGGTAATTACTTTTTAAGGGGAAAGCCTCAAATTTTTGGAAAAAACCGCGGAAGCAAAGTTGTGCACCTAATATAATATTTCCTTCATCACATTAGGAATTGAGTGAAATGTGAGCAGTTCAACCAGACCAAGAGAATAATTCTTGTTTGGTGTGAGTTCTATTGATGGAAAATACTCTGTTTGTAGCAGTGAAGAGTTTCCTGTTACGGTGAGAGTAAATGATTCATCTATGATGATATTCTCTTCTATACTTACTCTTGTCAATTGCTTACGCCATTTTATATAGACAGTACTTGTATTTTATTCTGAGCTATCCACACAGAAATTTTAAACACAAGTGTCCACACTCAACACTATTACACTCCTGATACGTATCGTGATTATACTGTATGAAGCTACCATTATCAAAGTAATCTACAAGATCCGTTGGTGGACGAAGATTACCAAAACTGTCAAAGTAGAGGACACTGTTACCGTTCTATTTATAAGTTACCCAGTGAGTACCAGGACCATCGCCATAATCAATATTGACAATAGCTGATTCAGTGTGCTGTGGACCATTCACTGGTAACTGGTTGCGCATAAAGATAACGCAAAAATGTGGAATCTTTAGAGTTCTAGCGTACATGAACAGATCGGCATCAGTGAGTGCACGATATGGTAACTTCACTACACGTTTTTTGGCATAGGTCTGAGACGAAGTCCTTGTACTTTGTGGTAGGATTTCACATGAAGACCCAGTCCTTTCTTGTATGGTTTCAGGTATAAACCTTTTCCTAGAGAAATAGCCTCCATTGTTTTGTTGAGACGTAGAGACTCTGAGAGTTCCTGTTTGGCAGTGCTAGCATCGTTAACAGCCTTTTCTACACCTGCTGCTCCACCGATAAAAGCTCCAATTGCACTGAGTCCAGCAAAAATTGGAATTAGTGGTAAAATACCGCCAACTTTAGTTATTACTGGCAGGATCCGTGGATTTTTCACTATAATTTTGTCATCAACACTTTTAACGGCTTCCTTTGCACCTCTGAGTGCAGACTTGATAGCCACTCTTGCATCACTGTTTTGAATCATTGCTTTCCTAGCTGCATTCACTACCTTACTGAATGCTAGTAGTTTCTCTTTAGAGGTTATGTTCTTCTTTCGAGAAATTGGTTTCTTCTTCTCCTTAAAACCCATACGAGTTTTGCTCTTGCCTTCATCACGTTAGCTATTGCTAGTGCTACTGCCTTCTCATCAATACAACCGTCTTTAGCAAGAACAAGTTGCCAAGTCTCGGGCAAGTCGTTTGGCTAGTTTGCTGCCTGGGCTGCAGTACTGATATCCAGGCAAGTGTAACTCAAACGGTAGGCTGTTGATGAATCTGACGACGATATGACACTTTATTTAGTTTACGCTGTAAAATCATTCCTTACTGTACGGAGTTTAGTACACTACTGATCTAGAAGCTATATAAGCGTTGTATTTAGAGATATCACAGCAGTTAAAATCAAGATGCGATTCAAGTCACAACCTGTCAGGCTACCAGTAGTCAACTTTGACAACCTCGTTACATGTGAAAAGCAGAAGATGGTGAAAAAACATGGCAAGCTACTGCCAGACAGCATTCGTGCTGTGTTCTGTTGGCCATCAAATTGTGGCAAAACAAATGCATTACTTTGTGACGCTCACTTTTTCTTTGATTTATTTATTAAATAAATAAATCAAGAAGGTCTCTAAAAGTGACACACAAAGGGCCCAAAAAGATATAAATAAATTAAGATAAAAAAAAATAACAAACTAATTTTTGTTTTAAATAAATGAGTTACTTGGGCGCCAGTCCTTTCTTGGGACAATTAAAAAGAAATTTAAACAAAATTTAACAACAAAAATAATATGAATAAAGATAGATCAATCCATCCAATGACATGCAAAGAGATAAAGCAACGGAATCTGAATTCCAAACGCAAAGATAAAGATAAAGATAATTTTTGCATGTTTTCAGTGAATTAACCAACAAATATTCAAAGATAGATAATTAAATAGATAAAACATATTAGCGATAATATAAGATAATACTTTAAACCAAATAAATTAAGGAAACATTTGACTAGCTCAATAAAATCAGTAGAAAGGGAGGTTCGAAAAATTATAAAGCTCAGATATTCACAAAAATTTAACAATAATTGATTTAATTTAATTCAGAAAATTGCAATAAAAAATTACAATTTATAACAATGCGACATCAAGACATCTGTTAAATTCGAGATTACAAAATTGAAACAAAAATTAACAATAGAAATCATGAACAAATTCAAATTAAACCAAGTTACAAATCAATAAATTAAAAATTTACAACAAATTCTAAGTCAGATATAATTATTTATAATTGGGTATAAATTTATAATCAAATAATACATTTGCATGACTAAATTCATAAAAATTATATAAAAATCAACTTTCATATATATATTAATTAGGCATAAAAAATTAACTCATAGAATATAGCGCATAAAAATTTAAAACATTAAAATCTTTATATAAACAAAATATATTTCACAACTAGTTTAAAAAAGGGGGGTTTGGTCTGTTTTAATTTTAAGTTAAACAAAATGAATTTTGGTCCGGGTTGAATTTAATAAAAAGGGGGGTAATTTTGGTCTGGGTTTAACAAAATTAAAAGGGGGTAATTTTGGTCTGGGTTGAATTTAATTGAAAGGGGATAATTTGGGTATGGGTTTAACATAATTAAAAGGGGAAAGGGGGTCTTTATAAGTTTTAAATTATCATTATAAAAGAACATAAAGAGATTAAAAGTTAAACATTAGCTTATTCGGCACTTCGGATTATTATAGAAATTCTACAGGTACATATTAAATAAAATCATTATCAAATATAAAAATAAATCTCAATAAAATTCACAAGATGCAATTCAAAAGAATATAACAATATAATCAATACAAGTTTAAATAAGATGATTTAGCCAAGGAGTAAAAAAAAATATAAAATATTAGAAAATATCAGAGAAAGTGTTAATATCTTGGCTAAATCATTAAAGGAAATAAATTCCTACCTCAAAGATTGATGAAAGGCAACGAAGAAAAATTCAAATCAATAACTTTTATAAATCAGAGAAATTCAAGTTACGTGTTGTCACTCAAAGTTCACAGAGGTGAGAGACCGATACAAATTCTTACGCTAGCTCGTTAGCCTGGAGAAATTATAGATTAGTGGAAAGGGTCGATGCGCGTAAGACTAATTTCCGTAAATGCTACGGTCGAGAGAAGGATAGCCGATAAGGATCGCTTGCCGTTGGTCCGTCTGATGTCCTTTCTTCTTCTTCTTCATTGTCCCTTATCAGTCACCTTCGACGGAGATAGACTCTAAACTCCTTTGCGTGAGATAGAGTGAGATGCGAATATCATTCATGTGTTTCAGGGCCGACTATAGTTTAAAGGATCAAGTGGAACTTATAGAATCCTTACTTCAAATTGCTGATGAAGGTTAATTCTTTCGACGCTCCAGATAAACACACAGAGATAACAAATGGCATTAAAAGCCAGAAAATATCTATCCATAGACAAATAGAGATAAGCGATAAATTTTTAGGCTAAATTACCTATTCTTAACCATAGAATTTTATGGTAAAGTAGCCATGATCTGTCCATGTCAGGAATGTACGTAGAACTTGGAAGACAAATTACAAATCCACCTGTCCATTATTGGCAGAATTGATAACTCTGTCTTGGACGTTAAGAGGGATGGTGATAAGATAAGAGATAATTGAGATAATACGATCTTTCAGGAAACTAATGATATTGAAGATCTGAAGATGTAGATATTGATGAACCAAATCAATCTGTAGTGTAGTTGGCTGGGCTTTGGGTGGCTTTCTCTCGGGACCGCAAGATCAGGAAATTTAACAAAAAAAATAAACAAAAACGTAAATAAATCAATCCTAAAAATCTTAAAACTATGACAGTTTTCTTCTGAATAAAAATTATAATAAATTACATAAAATAAAAAATGATAAAATAAAAATGAAACAATAAAATAAAATAATAAAATAAAACGAAGAGGTGTGCCGAATTATACTCTTCATGAGAGCACGATAGTTTCGAATTTCTTTAAAATTTAATATAAAAATCATTTAATATGTGAGTTGCAAATCTGCAACATCACAACTTACACTAATCCTTCACCCAAATGGATTGAAATTTGAAAACGTCTACGTTTACTCAAAATCAATCAAAAAACCGAAGAATGAATTCTTGAAACGAGTATTGCATAAAGTAGATGGCGTTGAGTACTATCCGTTTTGCGAGCATGAGCAAGTAATACCGCCAAGTGAGGTTCATCCAAATTCCATAATTGTATTTGACGATGTATCCTGTGAGAAACAGGACAACATTAGAGCCTTTTTCTATATGGGTAGGCACGCCCATGTTGATAGTTTTTACCTGTGTCAAACTTATGCTCGGATTTCTAAACATCTAGTTCGCGATAATGTAAATTTGCTAGTTTTATTCAAACAGAATGAAAAAAATTTGAGACATGTGTATGACGATCATGTAAACACTGACATGAGTTATTCTAAATTTCGAGAACTGTATTTAGCTTGTTGGAATAATGACAAGTATGGATTCCTAGTCATTGACAAAGACAGTGATCTCGCTGAGGGTAGATATAGGAAAGGATTTGACTGCTTTATCACTCTATAAGTATAAGTAGATTGATGTAATGACAGCATTGTAGATTGAGACATCAACGCATCAACATGTCAAAGTTTCACAAGGAAAAGGAGGTACTCCGTAAAATCGCCAAAGCCGGTGAGGCAATTCGACGCAAACAGAGAATGCTCAAACTGGATAAAGAAGCTGCTGAAAAAATGATGAGGGAAACGCATAAACCAATCATTATAATACTTCAAAAACTAGTTGACATTTTGCATTAACCAATTAAAAATGAAGTTTTTCAATATAAGTTTGTAAAGATGAAAAAGGAAGATGAAGTTGAAGATGAACATGAAGATGATAATGCTACCTTTATGACCGCTGATGCTGAAGAAAATGGAGGACAGCAAGATGCTGAAGATGTAGATCAGCAAGAAGCAACTATGGTTGAAGAGGAAGATGATGGTATAATGATATAATTAGCAGGCTCATGCCTGCTAATATTTATGAGTATGTATGATTATTTGACGAACACGTTTTAACAAGAGGTTACACACGTGTTTGTACCGTACGCACACTTATATCAGGCTCTCGTTACCGAGCCTTGCAAGCGTCTACCCCTACTCCTGCTATGCCTACTCCGAGCATCAGCCATTGCAGGCTGATCACTTAGAACCAGCTGCACGACGTTCGATAAGCAGTTCAGCTGGACGAGACCCACTGAGCAAATCGATGAGCTCTTGCCTGATGAAAACTCATGCTCTTTTCCTACCAATAGGAATAACTGTGGTAGGCAAAGCACCGGCGAAATTGCAAGGCATAGGCGCGCCTATCCTTGCCATTTCAAAATGCTCTTCTTCGAAGAGGATTGTCAACGCTCAGGAGTGCTTGTCGTTGCCAATCCTAAGTCGAAGAAATGCCAATTAATAGGAGTATCTATAATTAACATTTCTCGCATCTGAACGCTTTTTTCAACTTTCGTTCTCTCTATTATTCAAGGGTGTATGGTTTTTATAATCAAAAGGAGCATCTTTGATTGTAGAAATCTATAATCAATAGGAGCTCCTATGGTTATAAAAAGTCTAAGCCAACTGACAATAAATAGGAGCATATATTATTGCCATTCGCCGCCGTAAATCTTGTCTACTTTTCTCTCACCGCTTTCCTAAAAAACCGATTATAAGTACCGAAACTCTAACTACACCGTTTTACCGCCGACTTTTTCGTTTACCGTACCGTCAAGTAGTTTCGTAAAACCGTAAATTCCGCCATCGTTCATGTATCTTTAAATAACGATAGTCACACACTCACAACTGTCATTCATTCATACGTAAATTCATCATTAGTAATGTATTTTTATAGGAAATAAACGTTTGTATTAATTTTGTAAATTGATTTGTCTGCTTTTTGATTATCTTTAAAACCGACCCTGGCTAAGGCTGAAACATCCGCTAAAATAATCGTACTATAAGACTCAGTAAAAATCAGATTGCTACAAAGTTTTTACCTGAATGCTATATGAAAAGAGAAAACAGTATTTGGACATTGTTTTTGGAGTACGCAAACTCAATGACGGTATCCTCATGATCGGCGATAAACCCATCAGTTTTGAGGAGCAGTACATGCAAGTTGGAGATAAAGGGTATCTGAAAAACCGTTGGCCTACTTGATCTATTGTTTAGACAGACTCCTGAAGAGTCTTCAATAAGCACTGATGATTTAAACAGTTACAAAGGGATTTTCGTTGCCACAAATGCACTCAAGAAGCATTACAGTCTAACTGAACCTGTTCGAACAAGTAAAAGTAACAAGTACAAGAACTTTATTGAAAAACTGTTTAATGTAACACGTAGACGCTCCTCAACGAGTGGAGGTTCACTGTCACAGTACATGGAAGCAAGAAACAATGCTAAAACAGACTATGTCTACTGGGATGACCCTAACGAACTAGTTGATCATCTTCGACTGTTCCTCGCATCCCAGGCAGCAGGAAACCCGAGTCACACCAATGAAATCATTTCCATCATTGAAGAACTGCGTGAAGCTGAAATTATACAGGGTGTCCCACCACCTATGAACGTGTCGGTACTAGGTGATAGAGGACAAAAAAAAAACAGAAAAGTCCTGTGGCAAAATTTGATCTGGGTCTTACTTTGGGCACAATAAAGCTTCAAAGATGGGAATAATGAACCAATCAGAAGCGAGATTTAGCAACCACTTTTTTGTCTCATAAGTGTTAAGATAGTGTGCGTGATGGCGATTCACTTCAGGCGGTTCACTTCTCGCTCCTGATTGGCTCATTATGCCCAAATTTGAAGCTTTACTGTGCCCAAACTAAGGCCCAAATAAAAATTTTCCAGATGAATTTTCTGTTTCTTTTTTTGTCCTCTATCACCCAGTACCGGCACGTTCATAGGTGGTGGGACACCCTGTATATTAAGAGCATGCGTATCATGAGAACTTCAGTATCACGATGAGTATTGACGTGCTTGGACGTCCTCTGAATCGAGCTGGAAGAATAAGCCGTGGACCGCCAGGTGTTGGATTCAATATCAGATCTGGTGGTCACTATAATGTAGATGGCAAGAAATTCTGTAATGTTTCTGAGGCTTCTGAACAGTACGACGCAGTAAATTTGAGACTTTTATAACGTAAATTTCAGAGCGAGATACGTACCCTTTATCAGGTTACGACATCTATACGTAAAGAAATTGATAATGTTAATATTTCGAAACGAATTCTTGAAGAATCAATCAACGAGAAAATTAAAAATTTTCAAATTGATACACAACAATAAGGTAATTTCAAGGTCGAAATGTTTTTTTAAATAGGAACACCTATTTTTCACCCCGGATTCCGAAAGAGCGGGAAATTCCACGTTTAGGTATGTACCCAAGTCATCGGTTAAATTTTAACCTTGAAGCTAATTAAAGGTCATTTAAAATCAACAAAATTTTCCGGAAGGTCAAGTTCATTCCTGAAGTAAATTTCAACGAGGAATTCAATGGTGACACTCAATTTGATCTTGAACTTGATTTCCAAGGTAATTTCAAGGTCAACTTTGTTTTTTTAAGCAGGAACCTCTTCTTTTGACTCCGGATTCGGAAAGAGCGAGAAATTCTACGTTCCAATGAGGCATCATTTGTGGGGTCAGTTTGTATTTGTTACGGTAAGATCGTACACGACCTTACCTTGACAGACTGTATCTCCAAACGATGTTCCCTTGACTGGCTGGACCTCTACACGATCCTGCCGTAACAAATACAAACGGACCCCACAAATGATCCCTCGTTTGAACGTAGAATTTCTCGCTCTTTCTGAATCCGGAGTCAAAAGAAGGGGTTCCTACTTAAAAAAACAAAGTTGACCTTGAAATTACCTTGGAAATCAAGTTCAAGTTCAAATTTAGTGTCACCATTAAATCCCTCGTTGAAATTTACTTCAGGAATGATCTTGACCTTCCGGAAAACTTTGTTGATTTTAAATGACCTTTAATTAGCTTCAAGGTTAAAATTTACCGATGACTTGGGTACATACCTGAACGTGGAATTTCCCGCTATTTCTGAATTCAGGGTCAAAAATAGGTGTTCCAATTTGAAAAAATCATTTTGACCTTGAAATACCTTGAAAATCGATTTCAAGGTCAAGGGAGTTGGCATCATTGTGTGTCCCCCTCTGTCTTCTTCAACTCTTGTCTAAACCATTTCTCTCTATCTTGCTTAGGTTCCTAGAAATTTAGCTGGATAGATTAAAATGGCCCACCCTGTAGATATTTTCTCCAAGTATGCTTGGGCTGTACCTGTTAAAAGCAAGAGTAGACCTGATGTCACTGATGTTATGAAATCTATACTTGAGCAAGGTCGTGTACCATTGAACTTGTATACAGATCAAGGCAAAGAATTTCACAATTCGCACTTTAAGAATCTCATGGAACAGTACAGTATCCATCTCTACTCAACGTATAGCAATCTAAAGGTTTCAATCTGTGAACGATTCAATCGCACGCTTATGAACAAGATGTAGCCACAATTTAGTTTCAGAGGTAACTACAAGTGGATAGATATCTTGCCAGCCCTCGTTTCCAAATACAACGACACCAAACATCGAACAATTGGTATGAAACCTAAAGACGTCACTGGTGAGGATGAGGAGGAATTGATGAAACGCTTAAGGGGGAAGTCTGCTTTAGGAGGCCAAAAAAAGCGTTTCTTTGAGCAATTTTTTTGGAAAGGTATGGAAATGATAACGGTAAACGAAATTTTGAGAACATATTCTACTATATTTTAGCTTTAAAAAATATTTTTTGTTGTTACAAAACATAAAAATTATTCAATTATTGGCCATTTTGCCGGAGCGCCTGGAGTCCGCACTTTTTAATCGGTGCCGGTGATGGAGGTCGTACAGTGTTTCAGATACGGTCGTATCTGAAACAGGCGGCACAAAAAACTTTTTAATTTTTATAAGTTTGTCTTCTATATGAACTGAGAAAATACCAAAAAAGTGAACGAATTCCAAATTTTTTCGAAGTTTGAAAAAAAATTCACTTTTAAAAAAAAATCACTACGTTTAAAAAAAAATTGTTTAAACAATATTTTTGTTGAACTTTCTTAGTTTATATAGAAAACAAACTTATAAAAATTAAAAAATTTTTTGTGTCGCCTGTTTCAGATGCACCGTACGACCTCCATCACCGGCACCGATTAAAAAGTGCGAACTCTAGGCGCTCCGGAAAAATTGCCATTAATTGAACAATTTTTATATTTTGTAATAACAAAAATTATTTTTTAAAGCTAAAATGTAGTAGAATATGTTCTCACAATTTCGCTTACCGTAATAATTTCCTTCCCTTTAAAAAAAAATTGCTGAAAAAACGCTTTTTTTGGCCTCCTAAAGCAGACTCCCCCCTTAAAAGCACAACGAAACATTACTAGAAAGAAGAAGCAAAAATTTAAAGTTGGTGACAAAGTTTGAGTCAGGGAGCACAAAAATGTGTTCGAGATAGGATAAACTCCCAACTGGACAACAGAGATAATTACTGTGGATCTCATTCTGCTGACTAATCCAGTGATGTACCAGGAAAAACCCATCGCTGGTGGATTCTACAAACACGAACTTCTTAAAGTTAAGCATCCAGACATTTACCTTGTGGAGAAAGTAATCGAGAAACGTGGAAATAAAGTCTTTGGAAAGTGGCTGGACTTTGACAGCTCCCACAACAGCTGGGTAGACAAGTCTAACGTTTAGTTAACTTTATTTAATGTTAAATTAACGTTAAACTAAGGTTAACTAAAGATAAATTAACGTTAAATTACTGTTTAGTTAACTCTATGCAATGCAAAATTAATGTTAAACTAATGTTAAGTTATCTCTGTGCAATGGTAGACTAATATCAATTTGAGGTTAAATTATGGTTAAACTACTGATAAACAAATTTCAAACTAATGTCAAACTACTGGAACTCACTGCCAACTAGAAAAGTAAGTATTGCTAAGTAATTTGTGCAACACAGTCTCCATATCCTGCAATAATCACCCTCAGATACTCCAGATACTCCAGATACTGCTGACTTGAGCAGTGTAACAAAATGTCTTGACAGTTCAGACACTCTTATAAGTAACACTACTCTGAAAGACTTTTGTAACCTTTGTGAATTCATGTTCTAACTTGTAAAATAAGATTAAGTTAAGAGTTTAATTTCTATTCTTTTGTAGGTTAATTTTTTTTAATAAACCAGAAATTAAATTTAATACACATGTGTACACTTACTTAACACCTGTCCAATTCAGTGTAAGTTAAATTCCCCGCCAATTTAATGCCATCTACTAGTAATATTAATAAATTATAATTTAATACGGACATGAACCACTATTGAATGTTGGGATCTTGTCATGAATTTAAGCAATAGTTTGTAATTTTAGGTTAAGTTTATAAATAGTAAAAAAGAAAAAAAGCTGATACAGGTATCGGTAAATTACTCATTCGGTCGATAAAACAGTGAATTGTAAAATTACCGACGGCGCGTAGGTAAATTACCGACAGCAACAGGTGAGGAGTCGAAAGAGAGAGGCGCCACGAACTCGAAAATACCATAGCCACAAAGTGGGAAGTACCCTAAGGGTAATATCGGTAAAGAAATGTATCGATATATGGGCATATCCACGAAAAGTGTCATTTTTCTGTCACCGTTGCATTATAGGCAAATCTGAACATAAAATACAAGTTAAACCGCACAAAAATTTACAGACAAACTCCCTGGAGTAGAAACAAAAGCTTGCAGTCACAGAAATCCTCATAAAAAGATATAACACATAATCGGTGAATAAAATCCCAAAAATATACCTATGTAATATTTGTCACCACCTACGAATTGAGTGTTTTGCATGCTCACGGGTTTTCCGCGCATGGTTTGAAAATTCTAAAAAAAATCATGCTAGTTCAGTGGAACATAGACTACTGAAATTTCATTGATTTGACACTGTGCTTTGATTTATAACTCAGCAAGAAAATCGCAAAGTCGTGACACTGCTTTCACGATTTAAATGTCCACTCCTGGGTCTGGAGCTGTAGAAAAAGCGCGCAACCACTTAGGTCAAAAATCTTTCGATTTTTTGCTATATTTTGGTTGTCATTAGACACCACATAAGGGAAAAACGTGTGCTCTCAAAATTATAGAAGTATCACTCATTCAAATATCGAAAATTTTGATTTTGCCGAAAAAATGTCCACTCCATCGTCGTACTTTACTCGAAAAATACTTGCAGCACACTTTTCTGTGCTCACGGAAATTAAGCAGTATGTTGGGGCGAAAAAGTTTACCACATATGAAACTAAAATCGCAATGCGCCCAAAAGTTATGCCCAATTTAAGGCTAAAATGTCCACTCCAAATTTTTTGCGAAAATGTCCACTCCAGCGCCAGCAGATGTACAAATCGCGCGCATCAAGTTAAGATTAAATTTTCTATTAGATTTGGTGTATTTCGGTTGCCAGAATACGTCCGCGAAATGAAAATTGTGTGCCTCAAAAATCATGTGAATTATGTACAAATTACAGTTAAAAACTAGCTGTGAAGTTGTATCAACTTTTGTGCTCATTCAATGAGTACTTTGCTTCCTGT
>CAJFCO010000413.1:106686-118042 GCA_904066015.1 Synergus gifuensis
TTCCATTTCGACTATCAGTACCTCTTTTCCTTTTCTACCCCTTTTATCATATTGTTCTTCCATTCCCTTCTTTCCCTTTTCTCAATATCTCTCTCCACTTCTTCCATCCTTTTTCCCATCTCCTCCAACTTCTTAACTTCAAGTTTCTCTATTTCATTTCCCAATCCTTCTACCCTGCTTCCTAACTCCTCCTTTTGCCCTTTCGCAACTTCTGCCATCCCTTTCTTTACAACTTCTAATCTCCGTTCTACTTCGCTTAACTCGCTGTTCCACCTTTCTTCCATTTTACCTAAGTCATCCTTGAGGCTAAACCGTTCCTCTTTTTCCTCCTGTAGCATTCTTAAGATCAAATAAAGCTTACTTTCCGTTGTTTACACTGCTTCCCCTTCCCCTGCCTGCCACCACCTGTTTGACAGTCGAAACCAAAAATTACCCTTTCGTCTCTTTTATTTCCCCAGCGCCCTGTTTTACCGCCTCGCTCATACGCCCGCCTGACTACTATCCCTACCAGACAAAAAAGTCTCGCTCTTATCAGCGACGACTTACCGGCACAGATTTTCTCATCCACCCAACCTAACCTCCAAAACGGAAAACAATTTTTCAAATCTTTTTCCACCTTTAATTCCCCTCCCCTACTCAAAATTCTTTGTTCTACCTTTACCTTTTCAAATTCCCCTCCGAAACCTACCACCTTTCTCTTCCTCCATCCACTTGCACACCAAATCTCACTGTCCAAATATTCACTTTTCACTCTAACTTCCGTTCACTACTTTGACAGCATGCGCATTTTCAAAATTTTAATTATTTCATATGAAGTTATTATAATTGATTATTATCGAAATGGTAAAAAGTCACTTGATAAGGGTGCATGTTACCTAGGATGTTACCGATATAGATCCAGATATTGATTGCTACTATCGATCATCGGAATTCTAATTTTGTCCAATTATTCCCAATATTTATTGTTGGATGTATTCAAAATTTATAAGACTTTTACAGTAAATGACTATTGACTTATTAATAATTACACTGGACAACAAAATATGACCTATGTCGGATTTCAAAAACATATGAAAGGATTTCATTAGATTTTAAGTGACTTTAAGGAATTTCAAGGGATTTTAAGAGATTTTAAGTCATGTCAAGTGATTGTAAGGAATTCCAGTGGATTTCCAACTAATTGAAGAGAGTTTAAGGGCATATGATAAGAGCAAATTAGTTATACCAATTATACATTCATAATAATAAATATTTTTAGTAATTAAGAGTCAATAAACCTTCGTCTAATGTAGACAAAGGTTTATTGACTCTTATTAGATGAACATATTTATTATTATGAATGTATAATTGGTATAACTAATTTGCTCTTATGGTAAAGTATCACATGCCCTTAAGGTTTTTTAAGAGATTTCAAGATAGTTTAAGTGAATTTAAGAAATTTCAAGGAATTGATTTTAATGTGGAGGAAATCATATGCTCTACGCTTGGTTGTGAAAAAATTTTTTTTGGCGCTCACCATGTCCAAACGGAATCATATATCGCTTTCAAAATTTGGAATATAGGAAATGAGACATTAAATTACGTTTGTATATTTAGTTGGAGCCATAATTTTGAAAAAAAATCAGATCCCTACTTTACCGACTTGATTTTTTTTCAAAATTTTGACTACAACTAAATATATAATACAAACGCAATTTAATGTCTTATTTCGTGTATTCCAAATTGAGTGATATATGATTTCATTTGGACATGGTGAGCGCCAAAAAATTGGTTACGTCGTCACCGTAGAGCATGCCCTTAAAACTACTGGAAATTTTTTAAAATGTTTTAAATCTTCTGTAAATGTCTTAAATTCGTTAAAAATTTTAACTTTTTTAAAAATCTCTTTAAATCCCTACAAGAAATCAAAATGTCTTAGTATACCTTCAAACTTTGTTTTTATTCACTAGCTTTTTTATCCCTTTACAATCATTAAAATCGCTTAAAATATTTTGCAATCGATTAAATTCTCTTTAAAATTCCTTTAAATTCTATGAAATCTCATAAAATTCTGAATAACGCTGGGTAAATTTCTTCGAGTAAATAAATATGAATTTTATGTTTTTGAAACAATTTTTGATATTTTTATTCCAATAGATATAAAAAAATCATCAGACTAGATGTGTGAAACTTCAACCCAATTCATATAGTATAGATAATTATTAAAAGAAGGAAAACTTCAACTTTGCTTTACGCAAAAAATTCTTCCGACCACCTGACACGTGTTCGGAGATAGGTGATTAATGAAAAAAGGTACCCTTTGAGTGTAAGAAAGGACCCATGTACCCTATTTTTTTAAAAGAGACTGTCAAAAATCTCAAAAACCGAGTGTAAATAATGAGAATGGAAGACTTACCGGCATTATTGTACCACTCCTCGTATCGCGTAATCCTCGTATCGCGTATCGCGTATCCTCGTAACTTGCGATCTATCAGCAGTTTTTATCACTGGGCATCCGCTGTATGCACAGCGACATACCGATGACACTTTCGACATCTCTATTCTCTTTTAAATGCTTGAAAATTCATGCTAATCTGCTAATAATCGCGGCTATTTGCATAACAAAAAAATTGCCAATGTACTTGTTTCATGTGACAATAAAAGACGCACGCGAGTGTTTTGTTTTTCCGAGCGCATTATTCGTATTTCTTCGCATTTTTCCACCGATCAGGTCAAAGTAGATAGGCAGGGCGGATTCTAATGTAAGATTCCCGTTACCGACATATACCGACACTCGAGAATGTTCGATGGTACCTATCGGCAGTAAAAGGGTTCGTGTCCGTGATAAAAAATTTTTGTGTCTAAACATGACCTTGAGATTGTTTAAATAAATGATGACGCAATTCTTCTATAGTTTGATTTAAATATGACGAAATGTGACCTTGGGATTGTTTTAATTAGAACATTTGTTATTATAAATGTGCGAGTGACATATCCGGTGTCAATGGAATGCTTATGAGTCTTTTAGACCGTGTGAAATTTAGATGTTTTTTAATAGCAATTCTTGAAGGAATTTGATTATGATTTGCAGGTGTTCTTTTCGAATGTTTAATCTACAGAACATTTGATATTATAACATATCATATAATATATGTATCGGTTATTAGCCTTTTAAGTCGTGGCAACCGGAAAAGGAATCTGATTTGGCGCATGTAAGAGATCAGGGGTGTTTATTATTAAATTTTAGAGTCCTAAATATCCGGTGTCAATGGAATTCTTACGAGTCATTCAGACCGTGGGAACCGCTTTTGAACTATATATTTTTTTCAATAACAATTTAAGAAGGAATTTGTTTATAAGTTTGCAGGTGTTCTTTTTAATGTTTAGTCTACAGAACATTTGTTATTATAACATAATATAATATATGTATCCGTTATTAGTCTTTCAAATCATGGGAACCGGAGAACTTTAGGGTCTATATAAAAAGGTTGTGGTAGTTAAGATTACTTTTACTTCACTTTTAAATGTCTAGCTGAAAGCTATTATCTCAGATTGACAAGTGCAAAAATTTTGAATATAGTGTAAAAGTTCATCTAACTAAAATTAGTGAAATAAAACCATCAATATATAATATTTGATTGAATTTCACAAGTTCAACAAAAACGATACAAGTAATATAATATATATATATATATATATATATATATATATATATATATATACTGCCGGTCACGTACTTTTACCCCCCCCTGGAGCAAAATTGGTTATAATTTGAAGTTTTATATCTTTGGTGCAAATCAACTTACAGGGTTGGTCGAGTGCTCGTTTGAAAGCTCTTCTCATGAGCTTTCAAATGGTGTAGCAAATGAAAACAATCAAATGGTTTTGCTATTTTTATAAACGATAATTCAAGACTGAAAATTCTAAAAATTCTTGTCCATTTTTGATCCCTCGTCAAATCTCTAAAAAAATTCGAACAAAAATTTCAAAGATGGCATTTTATAGCTATTTCCAAGGCCTATTATAATCACTCATTAAAAAATTATTTTCATCAAATATCACGGCGACAACAACTGTTTTCGCAAAAATTGACACTTTTTTTCAACTTGTCATATCTCCGTATATTCAAATGATAGAAAAAAATTCGCAGGAAAGAAAATGTTCCGCTTTTTACGCAGAATACTTTAAAATTTTGTTTTAGATTTTTTTCGAAAAAATATTTTTCAACTTTTTTGGCCCTACAGCTGATGCGCTAAAAAACATAAAAAATATTTTCTGAGTCATAAAATGTTCCTTTTTACTCGTAGAATAATTTGTGTACAAAAATTACAATTTGTGACAAAAATTTTTTTTCGTCTCCTTTTTCACATAAAAAAAAGAAGGTAAAATTTATTGCGGGTAATTTTCAAGTGGATAAACTTTGATTATTATCCATTGAAACAAAAGAAGTTACTATAAGTTGACATGGTAACCGAAATCGGAATAAATACTAAATATTACACTTGGTTTTTTTCTGTGTTCGGTGACAAAAATTGATTTGTTAATAAAAAGAATAATACATTTTAAAATAATTGCCCACATACTTATTGTTAATATAGAGTAGATCCAAAACGCTCATTTAGTACTGTGTAGACAATGGTGAAATCAAGAAATTTAAGTGTCCATGAGCGTAATAAGATTATTGCACTTCATGAACTTCAAATGAGTTATCGTGCCACTGCAAAAAAATTGAATATGGATAGGCGCACAGTCGCTTATAATGTTAAAAAATTCAGTGCAACAGGTAGTGTAGAAAATATGCGCCGAAAGCCAAGAAGAAAAACTACTGCTAAAGAAGACAATTACATTTACCAAGTGAGTTTGCGAAATCGGAAAATAACAGCCCCAGAACTTATATTAATGTTAATGAACTTATATTAATGAACATGTTCAAGGAAAATCAGTAAGTGTGAGTACAGTGAAAAGACTTCTTCGAGAGAAAGGACTTCGTGGTCAAATCGCTTTTAAAAAGCCTCTACTACGAACTGTTAATAAAAAGAAACGCCTACAGTGGGCAAAAACACATAGAAACTGGAAAGTCGATGATTGGAAGAAAGTCCTTTGGTCCGATGAATCAAAATTTGAAATTTTTGGAAGTAGAAGAAGAGTTTATGTAAGAAGAAAGGTTAACGAAAAATACATTGATGATTGTTTAGTTCCTAGTGTAAAGCATGGTGGTGGTTCAGTCATGGTATGTGGTTGTTTTGCTGGGTCAAAAGTAGGCGATCTGGTTAAAATTGATGGAATCCTGAAAAAAGAAAGTTACAACAAAATTTTACAAAACCATGCAGTGACGTCAGGGTTATGATCAGTGGAACGACAGTTTGAATTTCAACAGGATAATGATCCCAAGCACACTTTCAAATTATGTAAAAATTATATGTTGAATTTAAAAAAACCAAAAAAGCTTAAAGTGATGCAATGGCCACCACAATCACCTGATTTAAACCCTATCGAATTACTATGGGAAGAACTTGATAGGTTAGTAAGAAAGTTTTGTCCAAAATCTGCATCTCATTTATGGGAAATCTTGCAAAAAGAGTGGAAAATTCTTCAGAGTCAGTTTCATTTTGACACAAAACTTTTAATGAACAATGTGTTTCTTACATAATGTGACATGGATTCTACCAAGAGTAAGAAGAATCATCTGAATCTCAGAAGAAGGCTTCAGAAGAAGAAGAAGAATGAGGAATTATCAGTGAATAACCCCATGCATAGTTGTTCTCCATCCCAAATGATTAACAGTGCGTTACAAGGTTTAGTGGTCAGTGCCTCCTTCTATGGCTCGCACGCTTATCCCTTCCCGAGCTCTATTGTCCCCTCGAATATTGATAGTTTATTGATTTCTGGGTGATAGGCCAATAAGAACATTTGCACACTTCTCCTACGTTTATTCTCGCGCGTAGTTCAAATCCACCGCCTCACAAGGAGAAGCTAAAAACTAAATGTTATGTATCTTATATTGTACCAAATGTTCCTCCAGTGTCTTACAGACGATATTTTGTATTTAACTTGAAGAATACCAGAATTTCCTCCTAGCACAATGAGAAGCAATATTTAATGTTATATTTCTCATATTATACCAAATGTTCCTCCAGTGTTTTGGAGAAGATATTTTGTATGCAATTAAATTGAACAATAACTAAAATTCCTCCTGGAACAAGGAGAAGCAAGAAAATAAATGTCATGTATCTCATATTGTACCAAATGTTCCTCCAGTGTCTTGGAGACGATATTTTGTATTCAACTTGAAGAATACCAGAATTTCCTCCTAGAACAAGGAGAAGCAAAAAACTAAATGTAGTGTATCTCATATTGTACCAAATTTTCCTCCATTATCTTGGAGAGGATATTTTGTATACAACTTGAACAATAGCTGAAATTCCTCCTAGCAAAAGGAGAAGCGAAGAACTAAATATTATGTATCTCATACTGTACAAAATATTCATCCAGTGTCTTGGAGACGATATTTTCTATTCAACTTGAACCATACACGGAAAAAACTGTATGGATGTGACAACCACAGAAATAATAATATACTTTAAAACTATAATTTATGGTTTCAACTACCTCGGTTATGTTTTCCACGACCACAAATATTAGGTGACAACAACCACAGCTATGTGGCAACTATTATGAAATAGTTGTGGCAACAATTTAATAATAGGTGCCAAACAGCTGTGGTTGTCGTCACATAATATTTGTAGTTGTGGCAACCACAATTGTGGTAGTGTTAACCATAAATTGTATTTGTACCGTATTTTACTATTTCTGTGGTTGTCACATCAATCACAGTTCTTTCCGTGTAGCTGAAATTACTCTTATCACAAGGAGAAGCAAAAAACTAAATGTTATGTATCTCATATTGTACCTAATACCTACCTCCAGTGTCTTGGAGAAGATATTTTGTATACAATTAAATTGAAAAATAACTGAAATTCCTTCTAGTACAAGGAGAAGCAAAAAAATAAATGTCATGTATCTCATATTGTCCCAAAAGTTCCTCGAGTATCTTGGAGAAGGTATTTTGTATACAACTTGAACAATAACTGGAATTCCTCCTGTACAAGGAGAAGCAAAAAACTAAATGTTATGTATTTAATATTGTATAAAAGTTCCTCCAGTATCTTTGAGATGATATTTTGTATACAAATTGAAAAATAGATGAACTTCCTACTAGAACAAGGAGAAACAATAAACTAAATCTTATGTATCTCATATTGTACAAAAAGTTCCTCCAGTATCTTGGAGATGATATTTTGTATAAACGTATAAGAATAGTTGAAATTCCTCCTAGAATAAGTAGAAGCAACAAAGGAGATATCGAATTGTTTTCATTATATCTATTATTCTTCGAGGATACTAGAGAGGATAATTACGCTTCTGATTTAAGTTTGGCAAGAATTACTTTCATCGGCAGACGAATTGTTTCAAGACTCCTATTTCAAAAGATGTCATTCCTCCTAATGTAAGGAGAAACAACATCAACGAACATACATTATCTCATCGCACATAATTAATTCCTCCGTTCTAAATGTGTCCTGATTCGGAGATGAGATCCAATCCAATTTCAAATCATTCAGTTTAAGGAGAGAAATAGAGAGAGAGAGAGACAGAGAGTAATTCTTACTTAGTGCCTGAGATACGTCCACCTTTTTCCAGATTATCGCTACGCTCAATATGAATCTTAAACGAAGTGACAATTCAGTGCCGCAATGCACACCTATTTCTGAGATAAATAGTGTTGTGTAAGTCGCGCACATTGGTAATTGATACCTGGATTGTTACTGCGGGAGAAATAATTCATCAGAGCTTTCATGGCGATGTAAGTTGAGTTAACATTTCGCAGAATGTGATATATACATTTCTTACATTCGCTGATGTAAATGTCAGAGATAAATTCCACATTCCATTTTATGATGTTGCTGCCCATATTTTCTCTTCTGGAAAAAGGGGTTAGTATCTCATACATTATGATAATTACTGTCGGTAGCAGCTGAGACATTACTCGATCACGCGTTTTTGAATATGAAAAATGCCTCCAAATAAATTTGTAGAAGGATTACACAAAATCTTGGAAAATATATTTCTCTATCTATTAGAAGCATCCGAAGTATTCCTGCTAACAGCAGACGCATGAATTCAAACGAATTTAGCAAAAGAAATTAATTCTTCTTTACATAAGCTGAAGCTTCTTTAAAGAAATATAATGCTTTAAAGAATATGCATTTTATTATATTTTCAGGTTCTATCTAATATCAATTTAGAGATTAGCAAGAATTGCTTTTTATTGAGGAAAGATTTATTTAAGTTACGTTTGTAACACGAACGTATTCTTCCTTAAATCAGGAGAAGTTTCATCATCAAACTTTTTCTACTATCATTGTGGAACGTGACTCCTTCTCATTGTAGTAGATTGCAGAAAGAATTCATTCGACCTATCATATGTAGAAATTACAAAGGAGATATCATGGTCATATGGTTCGAAACGTTCCTCCAGTGTTTTGGAGAAGATATTTTGTAGAAGGAAAAAAATAAATGTTATGTATTACATATTGTACCAAATATTCCTCCAGTATATTGGAGAAGATATTTTGTATTCAACTTGTAGAATAGCTGAGTTTCCACCTAAAACATGGAGAAGCAAAAAAAAATGATGTGTATGTATCTCATATTGTACCAAATGTTCCTCCTGTGTCTTGGAGAAGATATTTTGTATATTACTTGAACAATAGCTGAAATTCCTCCTAGCACAAGGAGAAGCAAAAAACTAAGTGTTATGTATCTCATAATGTACAAAATGTTCTTCAAGTGTTTTGGAAAAGATATTTTATATACAATTCGCAGAATAACTGAATTTCCTCCTAGCACAAGCAGAAGCAAAATATTAAATGTTATATATCTCATATTGTGCCAAATGTTTCTCCAGTGTATTGGAGAAGATATTTTGAATAAAACTTGAACAATAGCTGAAATTCCTCCTAGCACAAGGAGAAGCTAAAAACTAAATTTAACACGGAGAAAAAGGTCCAGTTAGGCCAACTAGACGAATCTAGTTACGTGTGCCTAGTAAATTTAGGACAGATATTACGTACGTCTTACTAAATTTCTAGTAAGTGGTGTAGTAAATCTAACCGATGCGTTTAGTAGTGGCTACTAGTGTCCGTAACGAAAGATATAGTAAAAAGTTGTCTCCCACTACTCTATTGCTCTCTTCGATGCTCCTTCCTAACCTATTAATCCAAGCCAGCCTACTTAATTTGCGGCGTCGCCGGCATCACTTTTCACGTGTATTTTATATAGTTAGTATTTATTAGTGCTGCGTTTATGTTTAGTGTCAATAATAAATAAAATAAAAGTTCGCTTCTGACAAAAGTTCTCTAATTTAAAATTAAAAAAATGAATGAATTTTGTGATGTAGAAGTGAACAATAATATTATAAGAATACTATATTACAATAATATATTATATTATAATAATATATTATATTACAATAATATATTATATTACAATAATATATTATATTACAATAATATTATATATTAATAATATATAATATTATTACTATTAATATTGTACATAAAATTTAACTAGAAATCTTGTACGTTAAGTTACCAAAACATTGTAAGCCTAACGAAATATTCGGTCACTTTTACTAGACAGCTAGTTAGCCCTACTGCCCACAAAAACGTTGGCCGTACTGGTTTTCTAGTAACTCGCACTCGATGCGTTGTGCGCCTAACCAAACAGAATATAACTGAACTGTCTAGCGCGCGCAACTAGACAGCTTGTTGGTTCATATTTAACTACACTCTCCAGTAGGGCGCACTAGGATCCTCGTTGGCCTAACTAAACCTTTTTCTCCGTGTATGTATCTCATATTTTACCAAATGTTCCTCCTGTGTCTTGGAGAAAATATTCTGTATACAAGTTGAACAACAGCTGAAATTCCTCCTAGCACAAGGAGAAGCTAAAAACTAAATTTTATGTGTCTCATATTGTATAAGAGTTCCTCCAGTATCTTGGAGAAGATATTTTGTATACAACATGAAGTATAGCTGAATTTCCTCCTAGAACATAGAGAAGCAAAAAACTAAATGTTGTGTATCTCATATTGTACCAAAAGTTCCTCCAGTATCTTTGAGAAGATATTTTTGATACAACTTTAACAATAGCTGAATTTCCTCCTAGAACAAGGAGAAGCAATAAACTAAATCTTATGTATCTCATATTGTACAAAAAGTTCCTCCAGTATCTTGGAGACGATATTTTGTATAAACGTATAAGAATAGTTGAAATTCCTCCTAGAATAAGTAGAAGCAACAAACGAGATATTGTATTGTTTTCATTATATCTATAGTATTCCTCGAGGATACTGGATAGGAAGAGTACGCTTCTGATTTAAGTTTGGCAAGAATTACTTTCAGCGGCAGACGAATTTTTTCAAGACTCCTATTTCAAAAGATGTCATCCCTCCTAATGTAAGAAGAAACTACATCAACGATCATACTATTATCTCATCGCAAAGAATTAACTCCTCCGTTATAAAGGTGTCCTGATTCGGAGATGAGATCCAATCCAAGTTCAAATCATTCACGCTAGAGAGAGAAATAGAAACGTTCTTTAAAGAGACTGAGTGAAGATAGTTCCATTTCCGTTTTGCAGTTTTACAGGTTTTTTGACAACATCAGACAATTTAGTCAAAGGATCGCTTCCAGAGAAATGTCATTCCTTCCAAAATGAGATTATTTACAGTCTCAAAATACTAGTTATTATATATAATATATGTAAAGCTTCCTAAAATGAATTGACTTGTATTATCTTGAACTTTTAATTTTGGTGCTTTAGCAACCATTAATTTCTGCTAATTGTAGTGATTCGCTTGAGGTCAATTAAATCATCTGTTACTTATTGTTGTAGGAAGTATTATGGAAGTATTTTTCAAGGAATCAATCAATGATGATGCAGAATGGGAATTTGATAAACGGAGCATGTTATGAAGAGGTGGATATATTCGATGGCCTATATTCGAATTTTTCTTCAAGTGCAATTTTCTTGAATTTTTCAAAGTGCAATTATAGGAATAGAAATATTTAGTCTTTTTAATATGAATTTATTACGTTTTGTTATTTCGATATGATAAATTAATCAAATTTTAGTGTTCAGTAATAAATTAAATGTAAATAAATAGTGTATTTTCATGTGTATTGAGGAGGTTGTATTGTGAATTTTATCCTATTTTTTATCTCGATATTGTAATTATGGCTTGAATAAAACAGAATGTTGAAAGCTAATAAGTATTTTGTGTGCTTTTTTCCATTAATAAGTAATTATTGAA
>CAJFCO010000413.1:118142-130192 GCA_904066015.1 Synergus gifuensis
ATAGCCAAACATGATAAAACATACATAGATAAACAGGATACACATAAAAATTAACAAACAAATTTTATAATCATCGCATCATGTCACTCACGAAATCCCTGACAAGTAGAGAGGGAGACGGTATATTTGGAGAGCTACCGATGTTGGAATTCTCCAGCAAAAGATTGGATTATCCTCCCTCAAGATATTGGCATCAGAGCTCACAATCAATCCTTTCCACTGACCAAGAAAACGTGAGCAACCAGATTCAGATTCTGTCTAACCAGAGAGAGTGCGGGGTGGCCGACCGACAACTCACAGCACCGCTGCTCGCCGGCTCATACCCCCGCCCCTACGCTTATATGTAGGCAACTTAAGTAACAGCCATGTTACAAATTATATTCCAACAGCTATAAAGCCCAGCGAGCTATCCGACCTGTTGGATTTTTTAGGTTATGAAACCACTTCAAATCCTGGTGATCAGTCATGACCTTGAAATTATAAACTTCTAGATACGGTCTAAATTTTTTTATCACCCATACAACTGCCAAGCATTCTAACTCGGATGCTGAGTATCTGGTTTCAGCGTTATTTAAACCTCTACTCGCATAGGCCACTACGTAATTTTCGTCTTCCACATTCTGCGTTAGCACTGCTCCTAGCCTTGTTGTGCTAGCATCTGTTTTCAACTGGAACGGGTATGTAAAATCTGGTCGTTTCAGAACTGGTGCTGAGGTTAATAGTTTTTTGATTTCTTCGAAAGCTTTCTGCTGGTCTAATCCCCACTCCCATTTCCTATCTTTTCTTAGTAACCTATTGAATGGTTCTACTACTTCTGCGAAATGTGGGATAAATTTCCTATACGAGCTAGTCATTCCTATTAACCTCTGAAGTTGCTTGATATTTTTGGGTGCTGGAAAATCCAAGATTGGTTTCAGTTTTTCTTCATCTATCCTCAATCCTCTCTCATCTCTTGTGAATCCCAGGTATTTTACTTCAGAGCATCCGAATTCACATTTTTCTGGGCTAATTGTCAACCCTGCCTTATTAACCCTGTACAGGACCACCTCCAGATATTTTATATGGTCTTCAAAGTTTTGCGTTACAATGACAATGTCATCCAAGTAACAAAAAACAAATGGTTTGAGCTCTGGGGTTATAATTTTGTCCATAAGCCTCTGGAATGTGGCTGGTGCATTAGTTAAACCAAAAGGCATTCTCTTAAACTGGAACATGCCCTTTCCCGGAATTGAAAATGCAGTTAACGGCTTGGAATCGTCTTCTAATGGGATTTGTAGGTATGCCAACTTCAGATCTATTTTCGAAATATATTTCGCGGCTCTTAATGTGTCCAAGATTTCATCCATTATCGGTATTGGATAGAGATCTTTCTTCGTCACACTATTTATTTTCCTGAAGTCCAGGCAAAACCTATATTTCCCGTTCGGTCTCTTAATCATTACTATCGGATTTGACCAATCCGAACAAGTACAACTTGTACCTAGTACAAGTTCTAGATCTAGTAAAACTAAGAAAAACTGTATAGGAGAAATTTCCCATACACCCTCAAAATCTCATTTTATCGTCAAAAAACCATTTTTGGGATTTTTATGAGATCAATCACTCATAACTTCCCTGATTTTTATCCGATTTGAACATTTTTTTTTCATTTTAAAGGGGAAAAACAGAATGTGTTTCTTGCCTTTCAGAATGTGTGTTGCTTTTTTTGTTGAAATAAAAACCGACAAGACTGTAGTTGAAAGTATTTGCGATTTTTCGATTTTTTTTCCATTTGTCCAACTTTAACGATATATTTGCGATATTATTCGATTTTGGAGATTATTTTCAACACAATATTTTGAAAGTGAATTTAATTCTGCGTCGAATGAGCTATTTGTGAATCAAATTCGAAGAGAATTGACGGAGTTGTGTTAATTTTAAGATTTTAAGAACTTTTTACTAAATTTGCATGTACGTAGCTGACGTGGAAGACCGACTTTTTTGAAAATCAAAAATATTTTTGACTTTTTTTTCAAAAAGGAACGTTTTTTTTTTCTTTTTTTTTGTTTCAAAAGAAAGCTCAAGTCTTTTCCTTTGAAAACTTTGAGGTCCAAAAGTGGACTGAGACTTGTTTATCTATCAAAATTCGGGGTGTTTTATAGGGAATCACTGATGACCGTTTTCAATAGAGTTTCCTCTCTATCATTGTGATACTTCGTGTCTACGAAATACGTTAAGTTTTCCTGTCGACTATATTATATACTTCGGTCCGCGGTTGGATGTTCTCTCATCCCCACTTCTTTGTACCTCTTGACGCCATATTGCTCTATACACTTGTTGGCGGACCGTAGCGAGAGTAAGACGTGTTGGCGACTGCTCGTGCAATGCGCATGTCTGTTATAATAAATTATTCTGTAACTGAATTGTGGTGAAACTTATTTCTGATCCTAACCTAGAATAGGACACACTTGTACTCTATAGTTACGCGATACGTGGAGCCCCTCTGTTGGATAGAACTGAAAGCTGCCACAGTATCCAGAAATAACATTTGAATTTGAAAGTTTTAGAAATGTCAAATTAAAAAATACCTTTTTTTATTAAATGTAATTGATTTGGTAAATTATGCGGGTGGTGGATCGCGAAAATATGCCGAGGGAGAGTGTGTTGCTGATGCTAATCATATAATGTTCTGTGGAAGAACTTCAGTTTTGTCAGAAAAGATTGAAATTGCTTTCTTGTGTCTAAAACCAAGTGATTTATTCTGCAGTCCACATGAAGTTAATGTTATAATTGAAATAAAAAATAATGAAAAGGAAATTTTGTGCAGAT
Organism: Synergus gifuensis; assembly: GCA_904066015.1. NCBI lineage: Eukaryota > Metazoa > Arthropoda > Insecta > Hymenoptera > Cynipidae > Synergus > Synergus gifuensis. The sequence goes on from CAJFCO010000413.1 coordinate 120,951, forward strand.
ATGTAGGTATATAAAATATCAGCTGCTTCGTTTATACTTCAAACAGTTCAAATATTATTTCTGGATACTGTGGCAGCTTTCAGTTCTATCAACCAGAGGGACGCCAAGAATCGCGTAACACCTGGAATGAACGTCGAGTAACTCGAAACACCCATGACGGTAGCTATCGAACGTTGTAGTGTCCCCTGTTCTCAGGATTTTCACTCTAAAAGATGGTTTTCTTGTATCGATGAGTTTTCTGTACTTATGTTGAAAAAAATTGGGGGGGGGGTAAAATTTTACACGATTCTAATACATTCTTGGCTGCAGTCTGAAAGATGCACATTGAAAACACTTATCTTGAATATTGACGATTTTGTGAAAGAACTGTGTACCGGGTTGTTGAACTTGAGAACCCACGACTTTCTAGTTAAAGAGCAATCGTCATTCTTCAAAGATTTGAAGATGGGTTTGAAGGTTGCTGAATTCGTCATTTCGTTTGATTTCGCAGAGAACTATATATATGTTCTCCAGAATGTCATAAAGGCTTTCCATTTCAATAAAGACCAAGCAATCACAGTAGTTATTTACTACATGAAAGATGGGAAACTTGAACACAAAAGTATGGCAATCATATCCGACGATTTGAAACATGACACCGTTGCAGTTTATGAGTACCAGAAGATTATACTAAAATATCTAGAAGCTAATTTCATAGTGAATAAGGTATACTACGTTTCGGACGGAGCTCGTCAACATTTTAAAAACAAAAGTAGTTTCGCAAATCTTATAGCTCACGAGGCGGATTTCCGAATCCCAGGTGAGTGGTATTTTCATCCTACTACTCATGGTAAAGGAGCATGTGATGGTGTAGGAGCAAACCTTAAGAGAAATACAGCGAAGTATAGTCTCTAGTGTTCTCATCAAGATCGCATCTTAAATGCAACAGCTTTATTCCAGTGGGCAAAAATGTATTGCAAAGGAACAGAAATAATTTTCAGAAGCAAAGAGGATCATGAAGCAACTGCGAGAACACTGAAGAGCCGATTTGATGCTGCAACAACAATCGATGGGACTGCTCAATACCATGCTTTTATACCGATTGGCGATGGAAAACTAATGTAGAGATGCAACATAGATGTTAGAACATCGACAACATCGATGTTTTTGATTCGATATATCAATATTTTAGCATCGATGTTTTTCTTCCGATACATCGATGCCAAGTATCGATGTTAAGATTCCATGTTCGATATAGAAACTTTCATGCTCAAAAAATTATACAAGTAGATTTTTCAGCTGAAAAATAAATTTTCCTTGATATATATATATATATATTTAAAAATTTTTTTATCATAGTTGCCTTATAAAATTATGTAAATTTTGAAAATAGCGAAAACATCGATGTTTTTGATCCGATGTATCGTCCACATCGATACACCTCTTTCCGATATATCGATGTATCGAAACATCGATATTCCACTTTCGATGTTGCATCTCTAAAGGCCTGATTACACGTTTTTAGGAAAATGTCCTTCTTCTCACTCTATCATGTGACTATCACATAAGTTTGTCTCATTCGAACTTTTTCCCCACATTTTACCCAGAAAATGTGCGAGAATGAGACAAACTTATGGAATAGTCACATGGTAGAGTGAGAAGGACATTTTCCTAAAAGCGTGTAATCAGGCCTTAAACTCAAGCTGAAGAAATTTTCTGCATCTACTGAATGTGATTTCTTTCCAAAAAAGAAAAAACTTAAATTAAGTAACAAGGCAAAGCCAATAGCGAAATGAACAGCAGAATCGAATAAAGCTAACAAAAGAATTAAGAAAAAAGCCGCAAAGAAAGGCGGATAAAAGACTGGAACTACGAATACTTTCAAAATTGAAACCATTATCCACAATAAATTGAAAGTACACCCGACTAATCATTCGCAATGCACGAACCTCCATTAGTTAATTTTTTTTTACATAAGAAATTCTACAGCTTATAACTGTTCAAAATTCAACGTTTTTCCAAACTTCATCAGCGAGCATAATGCAGACATTATAATAATGACAGTCTCAACCCTGTAAAATGTAGAGAGAGTTCACTGATACAAGAAAACCATCTTTTAGAGTGGAAATCCTGAGAACAGGGGACACTACAACGTTCGAGAGCTAGCATCATGAGAGTTTCGAGTTACTCGATGTTCAGTTTGATAGATAAAAAAGTCTCAGCCCACTTTTGGACCTCAAAGTTCTCAAAGGAAAAGACCTGAGCTTTCTTTTAAAATAAACAAAAAAAAAACGGTTCTATTTGAAAAAAAAGTCAAAAATATTTCTGATTTTCAAAAAAGTCGGTCAAATTTTGGATTAAAAAATTTTTATCTTTTGTTGCAAAAAGATTGAAGAAAAATCTGTCTAAAACATGTTGGAAAAAATTTTCTAAATGCCATAGGTTATTAGTTACATGGATCTGCAACAGGGGCTGTTTGACAAAAATCTCAAAATTTCACCCCCTCCAACTCGGCAAGTTTTTGACCGATCTTGTTCAAATTTAGTGTGGTAACTACTAGTCAATAGGACTAAACTTTGTGCAAGTTTGAGCCCGATCGGAAGACATCGATTTCAAAAGTGGGTTCACTTGGAGTGAAATACCCCATATTTGAATCACCAAAATCGGTTAAGCCAATTTTGAGAAAACTTATTTTTTTAATTTTCAAAAAATTGTTTATAACTTTTGTAAATTTTCTTTTTAACTTGGCACTTTGGGTAAATTAGTTTCATAGTGAGAGAAACTTACCCCCTAAATATGAACCAAATCCATGCGGAGGCAGTTTCATAATGCTTATCCGGCTACGGCCTTTATACAAAAAGGGGAACACAATGTAGATAGCTAACGCAATCTAGGAAATTACAAGAAAATACAAGAAATATCACATAATTATAAAAAAAATTTCTCCAAATATTCAAACAAATAAATAACTGACTAAAATAAATGTAATCCCACTAACCAAATAAAACTTTTAACTGATAAATTAATTGGATACACAAAAGACGATGTTGTCTCTCTGGAAGCTGCCGGACGAAAGATGGCCAGAAATTGACGTCCTCTTATTCGTTTCCGAAGAGCTTGATCCTGATTCGATGATTTCCAAAAGAACTGACTAAAGTTACCATGGAGCGTTATAACAGAGATTCTTCCGGCTTGTAACAAAAAGGGGTTCTGCTGGGATCTAAATATCCATAATTCATTTTTACAGTTAATGTCCAAAAACAATTCCAACTCGACCAAAATTGATGTTGATTCGTCCTTTTAATGTCCCAAATCACCTGTACGTCACACTGGCCAAAATAATATAGATTGTAACATGATATTTTATCATATACAAGAAATAACTATAGTAATGATTTAACTCGGTAAATTCAGTAAATTAAATCAAGTCGAGTACGGAATCACACTTATTTACTTTAATTGGGTTGTATTTATACCATATTGACCAATCAAATATATCCTGTAAAAACTAACTCCGAAACTCTACTAGACTGAAACATTTTTGTAAATTGGAATTATTACTAATTCCCAAGACTTTCTATTGTTTATTAACTAGAGCCTATAAGGCCTGTTGGCCCTATTTCAATAACCTGAAGGATGTCTTTATTGGTCGTTCGTTCCATCGTATCCGCTCAACATCGAAGGAAGGCTGAGGGCAGATCTACATTCAAATCGTCGCGGGTTGTCCACCTGTCATGTGGTCACCTAGTGGAGTGAATTCTAAGTGTCGAACTATCCTATGGACGATAAGCGATCGGCGTAGTACGCTTAGCCGTCGAGCGATGATTGAGTTATTTTGTCTACCTTTCTTTGGACTTTGGGAGATTGTACGTATCCGAATTCGATGAAGTGTGCTTAAGTGTACACTTTTAAAGTGTATGACAAGTGTATGGGAAAATACTCACTAGCTTTGCAAAGTGGTGCCATCCGTGGCATGTACGGTGTTGTTTTGAACTAGAGATGAATGTTATGTATGCCTTGTCAGTTGTAGGTAGATTAAAGGTTATAAATAGATACAATTTTTTCTGCTCCTTAAAATCTTTCAATTATGAGAATAAAAACGGATTTGTATGGGAAATTCTGCTGCATAAATCTGGATTAAGCGAAACTGTGCGATGAAAAAACCAGAAATATTAAATACATCTAATCTGAAATGTTTTATAAAAATATCAATACTTTTTCGAAATAATGCACATTTTGGTCATTTCTGGAGCTTATTTTAAAGATAACTTTCCATAGAATCTGGTATTTTTTTCTATATTGTGTGGCACTTAAAGTTGGCATGAAAAAGTTGGAAATAATTGAATATTTTTCCTACTGAGGAAAATATTTTTATAAAATAGAAAAAATCATTAATCATGATGTTTCTGCAAAATTATTTTAAAATTTACATTCATTTGATTATTACATAATATTATTTTTCTACTGATCAGGTAATATTGAACTTTTTACGTATTTCAAATCGAAATTTGAACCCTTGTACAATCCGGAGAAATAATTGTACAATTTTTTTAATAAGTTATAAGTCTATCTATTATAACACAGGGACACAAAAAAAAAGTGGTCTGAACTTTACATCTGACTATGCTACCCTTATAGATTTTGAGCTGCTGAATCCGAATCCGGCCTCAGAATTTTCCCTATACCCTACAATTTTCCCCTAGCCTAGGGTAAATGTGTGAATTTTAGAAGTTTCAGGTTCCGTTGAAGTTATATTTATCCTCGTAGATGTTAATGGAACAACGTCGTTCCTACATATTTCGGATCGCTTTCAGTTCAAATTTTACTTTAGAATTTTTGTCAATTACCAGAGAATTTCCCTAGCCTACGGAAAAATGTGCATAAATGTGCAAAACTTGAGGCTTAACGGAGCTTTTTTGTTTGTGCACGGAAAAGCTGATGTCTTTCCGTACTTTTTATATCTGACAAGAAGTTTTTCCCAGTACCTCGGGTTTTCCCTAGCCTAGGGAATTTTTTTATATTAGATTTCACAGGCCCCCCCAAAAAAAGTAGTATGACAAAGCTACCCTTATGGATTTTGAGCTGCTGAATCCGGCCTTATAATTTCCCCTAGACCCTACTATTTTCCCCTAGCCTAGGGTAAATATGTGAAATTTTGGAAGTTTCAGGCTCCGTTGCAGTTATATTTATCCTCGAAAAAGTTAATGGGACAACATCGTTTCTACATATTTCTGGTCGCTTTTAGTTCAAATCTGACTTTAGAATTTTTTTGAAGTAATTGAGAATTTCCCTAGCCTAGGGAAAGAAGGGAAAAACTGAGAAAAACTATAGTTTCTACAGAGGTTCTATTTTCGCTAGGTAAAAGAGACATATATGCGTATTTTCTGTAGCTAAGATAACAAATTCGGCATCAAAATTTTCTGCATTGCCTTACGATCCCCCTGCCTAGAGATGAAAGAAGAACATTGGGGAAAACTGAAGCTTCTTTCATCTCTAGGCAGGGGGATCGCAAGGCAATGCAGAAAATTTTGATGTCGAAATTGTTACCTTAGCTACAGAAAATACGCAAATATGTCTCTTTTACCTAGCGAAAATGGAAACTCTGTAGAAACTCCAGTTTTTCTCAGTTTTTCCCCTTTGTAAAGTTCAGAATACTTTTTTTTTGTGGGCCTGTGAAATCTAATATACAAAAATTCCCTAGGTTAGGGAAAACCCGAGGTACTGCAAAAAACTTCTTGTCAGATATAAAAAGTACGGAAAGACATCAGCTTTTCCGTGCACAAACAAAAGCTCCGTTAAGCCTCAAGTTTTGCAAATATATGCACATTTTTCCCTAGGCTAGGGAAATTCTCAGGTAATTAACAAAAATTCTAAAGTCAAATTTGAACGAAAAGCGACCCGAAATATGTAGGAACGACGTTGTTCCATTAACTTTTACGAGGATAAATATAACTGCAACGAAACCTGAAACTTCTAAGATTCACACATTTACCCTAGGCTAGGGGAAAATTGTAGGGTAGAGAGAAAATTCTGAGGCCGGATTCGGATTCAGCAGGCAAAATCTATAAGGGTAGCAAAGTCAAATGTAAAGTTCAGACCACTTTTTTTTTGTGTGCCTGTGTAATAAGTCTATCTATAGAAATCTACTGTTAAAATCAGTACAAGAAATTTCAAAAATGTTTATTATTCGAAAGTTATTGATATTTTTACAAAACATTGAGATTTAACGTTCTATGCAATTTTAAACAAAGTAACTTCGTCCTGGGCTCATTTTGATTGCTTTTAATTTAGTCAAAAGAAAAAAACTTCTACTCTGGTAGTGTAATAAACCAATAAATTGTTATAAAATTGATTAAGAGATTTGAATTTTTGTCAATTAAAAAGAAAATTTCCATGCAAAAATTGAAATTTTCCAAAATTATGCGAAAATTCAAAAATTATGCGAAGATTTCAAAATTATGCGATGAAAGAAAATTATGAGTTTTTGTACGATGACGAATCTTCTTTATTTAATTTAGAAACATCATAATCGAAAAGATTTCGAGTAATATTCAATTCTGAGATATTTATGGGATTATGCGCTTCGCATAAAATAGGGGTCTCTAGTTACAGTTAAGTATTCCTTAATTAGTTAATCCCTTCAATTTTTATTATATGAGAACTTAAAATCGAAAAATGTATGAGAGTGACAGAGATAAACAGATCTGTCTATCTCTTTCACTCTCATGAGTTTCTGCTTTACGTAGACGTTTCCTGCCGACATGGGACTGCACCATCAAAAGAACGTGAAGGGTGCCGTCCTATGCTGCCGTCCCAAATTCAAACGTCGTATCTACAGTTTCTGAAATTTTATGAAGGACGTGAAAACGCGTTTTAAGTTTTGCTGACAAGGATAAACATAATGCTGAGTAAAAGATGGATGTTTTAGACTAAATAAGCGTTAAATTTTCTATTGATGCAAATGAAAGTTCACGTTTTTTGCTCTTTATGTATGAAATTACACTTACGATAATATATCAGTGATTGTTGTGTAATATCTCAAAATGTCGTATCTGTTTGTAAATTTATTTTCACAAAGTTATTAAGTAAAAAATGTTAATAAAGGCAAATAAATGTTTTACTTTTAATGATTTTGTATTTATCTTTTCAATTCAAGAGGATTGAAATTTTTGCTACAAATGTACTTATACGTAAGCAATTATTTGAGGTAAGGAATGTTATGCTTTTACCGAGCTTATAAAAATTTGTAAATTGTCTACTGTTCGATTTGAAAGACACATTTTTTATAAAGAGTAGGAAACTATTTTATTATTTTTGCTTCCTCATAGAGGAAGCTTTGTGGTGGTGACAAAATCCAGTTTCCTAAAAAAGGTTTTTTTCAATATATTTTAATGTCAATATATCTAACATGATGTCCTGAAAAATTGTCCGGATGTATGTGTGTGTGTGTGTGTATGGATGTATGTCACGATCCTGCAATTTCTTGAAAACGCGTAGAGATAAATTGATGAAATTTTGCATAGTTATTTCATTATACACCTAGTTGAATTTCTTACAATGGTTTAACAAAATATTTAATTTTACAAGTTTTATGTACTTTTATAATTTTCTTAAAATTCATTTTTTCACTATAACTTCGCAAATAATCAAAATTCAAAGATGATGTAAGGAAAACGTAGATTCCTTGTGTCGAAACGAATCGATTGACCTATATTATTAATGCACTTCATTAAAAAATAAAAAGTTATGGTTAATTGTATTTTAAAAAATTAATTTTTCGACTACAACATTCCAATAATCAAAATTTTGACTTGACGTAAGGAAAATAAATGTTCCTTGCATCGAGACGAATCGATTGGTCTATAATATTATTTCATTTCATTGAAAAATAACAAACTTATGGTTTTATTTAATTTTAAAAAATTAGTTTTTCAACTATAACTTCTATAATATTCAAAATTCCAAGCTGACGTAACGAAAATAAAGGTTCCTTACGTCGAGACGAATCGATTGACCTATATAATTAATGCATTTCATTAAGAAATAAGGATGTTGTGGTTAATTGTATTTTAAAAATTAATTTTTAACTTTAACTTTTCAAATAACCAAAATTTTAAGTTGACGTAAGGAAAATAAATACTCTTTATGTCGAGACGAATCGATTGGTCTATAATATTATTTCACTTCATTGAAAAATAACAAAGTTATGGTTCTATTTAATTTTAAAAAATTAGTTTTTCAACTATAACTTCTCTAATATTCAAAATTCGAAGCTGACGTAAGGAAAATAAAGGTTCCTTGCGTCGAGATGAATCGATTGACCTATAAGATTAATGCATTTCATTGAAAAATAAGAAAATTGTGCTTTATTGTAATTTTTGAAAATGAATTTTTAGAATATAACTTCTCAAATAATCAAAATTTAATGTTGATGTAAAGAATAATTAATGCTTCCTCTATGAGGAAGCAAATCATATTTGCTTACAGGAAGCAAAGTGCTCATTGAATGAGTACAAAAGTTGATACAACTTCACAGCTGGTTTAAAATATGTTTTCTACATTTTACAACTAAACTACATTGCTAAACGGAAACACTATATTTATATTATTAGATAACATAACCCACAATTGTAAACCATTTGATTGCAGCGCATGCGCAAGTAGATACATACGACATTAGAAATTATCGCGAGCGTTTGACCTTGAAAGATACGCCAATAATTTCAATAAAATAGGCATTTTCGCAACATATAAGCTAATTATACTGGACAACAAAATATGACCTATGTCGGGTTGGGACGAGATATATCATTTCCATGGTAGTTTTCTGTGCTGAATCCAAATCTGACCTCCGTTTTTTTCGTTGATCTCAAATTTTTGAGTTTTTTTGAGTTAAAAATTTTTTCGAAAAATCACAAATCGTGTGATAAAAGGGTGAAAAAATTTTTTTCACGAAAAGCGATATATGCCTTCGATGCATTTTTTAACGAAGAATCCATTGGTGTTTTAGTTTTTTCGATATCTCATATAGTTTTTGAGATATTTAAAAAATAATCAAAAAAAAAACACGAAAAAAAATGAATTTACAAAAATCCTTATATTTAAGTGAATAAATTTTATTTTTTAGTCTCTCAGGTCTCATTCTCTTAGTTTTTTAATGCAGAAAAAATTTTTAAAAAGTTTACAGTTCCAGCTGTAACGGTTCGGAAGTTATATGACAGAGAACTTGTCTCTTTCTATAGAGTTCCCAATTTGACGGTTTA
>CAJFCO010000414.1:0-11043 GCA_904066015.1 Synergus gifuensis
TTTCGGTACATTATAATTTTTCCTGATGGATTGCCAAAAATCGCACGCTTTTAAAATTGCCGACAATAAATACAGAAATTGCTTTTCTATCTATTCAAATAATGTTCTCTAGTCCTCCAATTAATATTGAACTACAGATCTTGATATTACCGATTGAATGTGACGTAATGGTAGACATCTCAATGGTTGAGTGTACCGTGGAAAAAATGTGTTAGCACCATCTCGAGAGCTTAGGGTAATGGTTAGGTAGCTGGACTCGCGTCTCGTAGGTCATGCGTTCGATTCCCCCTACGTTGCGTGCGAAATTTTATTTGTTAATCAGGGTGTCCGGGTACTCAAAATACATATTTATATTTTCTGATTCCTTGTGAAAAACTGAATCGAAAATGATCAATAAAAAAATTTGACTAAGTGCATAATTAAGAAGTAATTAGCAATTAAAAATTATCCAATCAAAAAAATGCTTTAAACAGCCGTCAGTCCATGTGCCATCGCTGAGAGTGTATGAGAATACAAGTTCAGATCGTATAATTCCCCGGCGTTTATTTTTGTAGGAGGCTTCGAATCTCTGGTGCAACTTCACAATTAAACGAGATTCGAAAATTAACAAGCATTTTTCCCGTAGAAATAAAATTAGAAAACATTGCTCGACGAGCTAATTACCTTATTTGAAATGCATACGTTATTTGACTTCTGTAGAATCTTCCTGAATTCTTAGCATTCCGCAGAATTCTCTAAAGTTCTGTAGCAATTCCTTCTACTTTTTCGAATTACATTGAACCCATTTGAATGAATTGGATTATTTTTAATGTCAAGAGTTTTAAATACATTAAATTCCTCCAAATTCTCAAGAATTCTCCGAATTCTTCCACAAACATTGGAGTATTACTAATTCTTTCACAATTAGTCCAGTTAGTCTACTGCCTGATCTTTATTACGGGTATGCTTACGAGCTTAAAGAACATAGCTAAGTATTTAGAATTTAAAATTCTTTTAACATTTTTGAATCACTTTGGACACTTTTGAATACTTTTCATTATGCAATGTATTCAAAAGTCTCATAAATACTGTGAATTCCTCCGAATTATCCAAATTTTGACACAATCATAGCAGTTATTCTAATTCTTTTTCACAATTAGTCTAGTTAGACGTTTGCTATGCTAACAGTAAATGAAACATGTACTTTTAAATTTAATCTTCCAGAATACGGAAGAAATAGGGAGATAAGTATTTGAAAATACTAAATATTATTTTTATTATTATTAATAATATTAAAATATTATCAATTTAATTTCATAGATACTAATCAAGTTGAGCTAATTAAGGACTTAATAAAAACCATCATCAACATGGAAAACCTGAAATGTATTCCACGATAGATATGCTGACAATTAAAATGAGTTTATAATTTTCTACACATCTATCTACGAATTGGTCATCATCATCTAGCTACGAATTCATCGTCAACAAAATTTAATTAGGGGATGCGTTGGCCACAAAAAATGTGTTCCAGAAAATTTTAAATGATAATTTTCGATACATGCCTACAAGAGTAAGATATAAATTAGTGCTTAATTAGAGAGCCTCATGAACTAATTAGAAATTAATCATTTCAAACTTCTACAGGCATGCATCGATAATTGCCATTTCAAGTTTTATGAAAATAATTTTTAAAGCCCAACTCACCCCACATTAAGTTTTTCTGACGATGACCGTTTTCAAATAAATTAATTAGGCCTTAATAAACTTGTACTCATTAAGAATTTGACGTAAAATCTTCGTCAAACTCGTATCACCTACCTTCTTTTCCAATATAAAATTGGTGGCTAAAAAAATTATCTTATAATTTTCCATACATGCTTTAAAGAATTAGACATGCTTATGTGCTAATTAGCCCACAAGTCGCTTTAATTAGACACTACATGTCTCACTTTTACACTCATGTGCTAAAGATTATAAAAAAATAATTTTTATCCAACAATTATGTTTTGGTAGACATTCAAGTTAGTCTGAGATTGACGGAGATTTTTCTTAAATTCCTTAATGAATCCAAGTAGATTAATGCTTAATTAGGTTATTTAAAAACGTCAGCGTGAAAAATAGTTGCGTTGCTCAAGCGTGGGACAAGCATTATTCAAAAATGGCCAAAACATTGGTAAAGCATGGGACTAGCATGGATCGTAGAGTGGCTCAAGCATTGCTCCTGGCCACGACCAATGCTAAAATTAAATGATTATTGTAAGACAACAGGGAATCCTACGATCGGCAACAGTTAATAAATTCTTTTTTAAAAATAATTTTTCGCAAATTAGCCTGGTTTTTTGTATTTTCAGCGCTTGTCAGAATAAAAATTCATAACTGAGTCAGATGATAAAAAACACACACCTCACTTCAAATGATAGGTAAATTCCAGAAATATTATTTTAGCACAGTTTATCAAGCATATTCAAGGCGAATTTTAAAATAAGGTAGAGATGGAGTTTATTTAGTCTGCAGAGTTGGACTTAGTTTCCGACCTTTCTACTACCTTTGTGAAGGCAGAATGGGACAAGGCTAGCTCAAGATTGCAAATTTTTATCACACTTTTTCACGCTAATTTTAGTTGAATATTGAGATAGGGAAAAGGTGAAGCATTTTCTGCAAATATGGAGATAATTTTGACCTTGCTAGTGTCATTTTGAACTCAAAAATGGGACAAGCCTTGCATAAAATTTCAATCCTAAGTCAGCCTTATCCCATTCTTGCCTTCATGAAAGTAGTAGAAAGACAGAAAATAAATCCAACTATGCAGACTAAACTCCATCTCTACTCCATCTCTACTGGAAATTGTAATTGTCGCTAACTGCATGTAGAAGTTGGACATAAATTAGGGTCTAATACTTATCTCCCTGTTTCTTCCCTATTCTGGAAGAATAAATTTACAAGTACATGTTTCATTTACTGTTAGCTTAGCAAACGACTAACTAGACTAATTGTGAAAAAGAATTAGAATAACTGCTATGATTGTGTCAGAATTCGGAGAATTCGGAGGATTGCACAGTATTTATGAGACTTTTGAATACATTGCATAATGAAAAGTATTCAAAAGTGTCTAAAGTGATTCAAAAATGTTAAAAGAATGTTAAATTCTAAATACTTAGCTATGTTTTTAAAGCACGTCAGCATACCCGCAATAAAGATCAGGCAGTCGACTAACTAGACTAATTGTGAAAGAATTCGTATTACTGCAATGATTGTGGCTGAATTCGGAGAATTCTTGAGAATTTAGAGGAACTTAAAGTATTTAAAACTCTTGACATTAAAAATAATCCAAAGTATTCAAATGGGTTCAATGTAATTAGAAAAAGTAAAAGGAATTGCTACAGAACTTTAGAGAATTCTGCGGAATGCTAAGAATTCAGGAAGATTCTACAGTATTCAAATAACGTATGCATTTCAAGTAAGGTAATTAACTCGTCGAGTAATGTTTTCTAATATAATTACTACGAAAAAAATGCTTGTTAATTTTCGAATCTCGTTTAAGTGTGAAGTTGCACCAAAGATTCGAAGCCTCCTACAAAAATAAACGCCGGGGAATTATACGATCTGAACTTGAATTCTTACACACTCTCAGCAATGGCACATGGACTGTCGGCTGTTTAAAGCATTTTTTTGATTGGTTAATCTTTAATTGCTAATTACTTCTTAATTACGCACATAATCAAATTTTTTTATTGATCATTGTCGATTCAGTTTTTCACAAGGAATCCGAAAATATAAATATGTATTTTGAGTACCCGAACACCCTGTATATGCATTGAAATATACAATTATCGATTATTGATAAGTATATCCATAATATATGAACGAATAATCCATGTTCTTAATTAATAATCTTTTTTTTATAAAATTTATTTTTATTTCTTCAGCGGATGGCTAGACCTTTCTAGTCATAAAGAATAAGAATCGTTCTCGTGATCGCCAGCACAGTAGGCACGACATTATCCCATAGTATATTCTACTAAATAAGAGTCGTCGACGCGACCGCTTGCGCAGTGGGCCCTACTCTACTGTGCGTAGTAATACGGGCTGAACAGGAGTTTAGTAGATTCAACCGCTAGCGTAGTCTGTCCATTATTTACTACTCCGATCAGTAGATCTTACTCTTACTAGGGTGAGAGCTACTCAACATTTTTCTCCGTGTAGTTCAAACAGAAGAAAAATACATGCTAATTGAAAAATTTTTCGGTTTTTTTGTTTGAAACAAAAATTACGAGTTGTATCGTGTAAATTGGATGAATATTTGCATTGCCGCATGTTTTAACTATTACTTTTTTTTTGTAAAATATCCAATTTAAAAAATTTGTAATATGGTCTGGCTTTATGATTTCTTAGTACGTAGTTTATTTGCGGTTGTCATCAATGACGAATGCGGCTGGTCGAATAATGCGGACCTACTTTCTGTAGCACAAAAGACGAAATTTCAACTTAATTAATTTCGTGACATTCTACAACCTGTGGACGATTCGTTCTTTTTCTTCCTTTCTGTTACGTCTCTTTTGATGGTCATCACAAAGAAGAAAATTACAGCCGCTCCTTATTGAATTATATACAATTGAATTTAAATTCGTAAATTTTCCTGAAAACTTTTCGAACCTATTAAATAACAACAATAAAATCAAAAAAAACATTTATTTCGAGGTTATTACAAGGTTTTTAGTAAAAAATTTTTTAAATTCTTTGTGAAAAGTTAGACGTCTAACTTCTCACAAAGAATGGTATTAAGAACTTGGTATTAAATTATACAGGCAAAACTAATAAGATCTAGGTACCCTGACCTGATTTACAAGGATATAGAAAGGGATAGACAGGTATATACAGAGATAGAAAGAGAAAGAGAAGTGGGGATTGAAATAGATAGGCGTTGATGTTGTTTGAGATGGAGATAGAAAGAGATGAACGCAAATAGAATAAAGATTGATAGAGTTAGAAAAGAGGAGATATTCAAAGAAATAGGCGTGAATGTGGATTGATATGGAGATACAAAAAGATAGACGGGAATAGGTGAGAGATAAAAAGAAATAAAAAATCTTTATCCCTTTCAATCTTAGAGATACAAAGAGGTAGAAAGGGATAAGATTTCTATCTCTTTACTTCCAGAAGGATATTTACATGTATAAAACTGAAGGGTTGTCTGTGTATTCCGAATAGGCTTCCACACCCTTCAGAATATTAGAACCAAATCTTACAGAACGTCATATATTTTGTAACGTGGTAGATTTTCACTACATTATTGATCCTCTTCCCAGATTGATTTATCTAATCGGGAACAAAAACAAAACAGCCAGTAGGAACTCAATTAGATATAAGTGTATGAATGTTAGTGTGGATGTATAAGAGTTGAATCAAATTGAGAATAGAATTAATTAGACTTAAGTATGATCATACCATTGCTGTATTTTGTTTTGTATTTGCCGCCTGCCTCACTTCCGAAGAACACAAATCTAAGATATTTCCAGCTATTTATATGCTTTCACAGAGTTACTAGCCGTCTGGGATGCGTCATTCGTCTATATTTTATATTTTTGACCATCCTCCAATACTACAGATGTCATTAATAATCTAAAGGTTCAAAGCTTGCACATATATTCTGCATCTAAGTATGAAAAGACATATGAGTTGTCATAACAAGTGGACGCAACCATAATGGTTAGCGCTAGTTCCATTTTTCAACTAGCAGGGAGCAGCAGCTCTTGGAGTAACGAAAGTTACGCAACTGCGACTGCGCGCTCAGATGAAGGACTCCAAGAACGATCAGTTCTGTGCTGGCTGTTCAGAAGTGAACAAATTTAGAGTTTCCGTGACAGTTTTGCAGTGAGAATAAATAGAATTGAGCCATTCCAGACTTCCGCCAGGAATATTAGTTAATTATTCCATTTGGGTCTTCGGAAAGTAAGGTAGGCGTCTGCAATTCACGTTTTCTCCCGCTTAACTTTTTTTTTTGTTTCGAGTTCGTTAAGATTTTGGAGGGTTATGTAATACTCAGCCAACGCCCATATGATAGTATAGCATTGTTTGGTAAATGAGTGATTCAATGTACGTTCTTTTTCGATTCCATTGATTGAATTTGAGGTTTAGAGTAAAAGCATATTATAACAAATTTATCCAGAATTCTCTTTTAGTGTTTTTAGCTGATATGAATAGCCGATTTAATAATTTAGATTGCCGAGTTAACGCCCATGTCATGGCTTCTCGCCATTTTGTATATTTTCGCGTTTGATACGTAAATTTATTCTAATTTAGAGTAATTTGAGAATTCTAATTTCAGATTAGATGTAGAGATTTTTCAATAATCTATAAGATTAAGAATAAGTTTAAAGTCTTTAGAACTCGAATCCTTACTTGATTTGATTTAGCATTATATTCAGTTCTAATGATTGCGTCACCTGGATATGATTAGATCGAAGGTTACAAATCATTGTGTGAATATTATATTTCGATAACTTTGCCGATTGTTCTGAACATTTTCAAATGTCAAACTAAGAATTAATCAGATCAGATTGTAACAATTTCTCTTATCTTCGTTTTCCTTTTCTTTCCACCTCAACCATTTAATTCAAAAACTGTACATAATTTAATCTCATCATTACTTATAATAAACCTGATTCTTTCTTTTATGTCATGTTGGTTTGATTTTTTTTTTGCGCCCCCACGAAATCCCTCTACAGCTGGCTAGCTGGAATAAATTCTATAAGCTTTTCAGGACATCTTGAATAAAGTTTTGTAAGTAAAATCTTGAGCGGTATCATGAGATACCTGGCGCCCTAACTGGCTTTAATTATTTTTGAGAAAAATTTTGTTGGGTGCTAGATTTCGACGGCACTCAGAGGCCGAAAGTCCCTTGAGACTGAGACTGTCGTCATAATTTGAATCGCAGATTTTTAGAACATATTTTAAAATTGTTTTTGAACTTTTAATTAAAAAAAAAATATTTTATTTCAAGACATTTAGAATTATTTTAATGGATTTTAGGATATTTTAAGTGATTTTATAGAATTTTAATGGATTTAAAAATATTTTTAATCATTCCAAGATATCTCTGCAAATACTTTCAAATTCTTTAAAATCCTTTTTAGGGCTTTTTTAGTGTTTTTGTATCTCTTTAAATTTCTTAAAAGCACTCAAAATACATATCTTGAAATATTTTTAAATATATTGTGATCACTTTACATTCGCAATCCCTTATAATTACATGAAATTAAATTAAATCCCTTTAAATCCCTTGAAATTCTTTAGAATTAATTTAAATATTTTTTGAGCTTTTAAAATTTCTTAAAAATATAGAGCGTGAACAAGTAGAAACACTCACATTAAGACGAAGGTCTCAAATGCGCTTAGGCGCACAGTGGGTTAAACAAAAATTTCGCGGACAAATTTATATTCAGAAGCTATTTCTGAACCGATTTGAAACTATTTTTTTTAAATTGAAGCTTATAAAATTCCGCACAAAACTGTAGATCCATATTTTGAAAAAAAAATTTTATTTTTGTTTATTTAAGGGCATGCTTACGGTGACGACGTAACCAATTTTTATGGCGCTCACTATGTTCAAACGGAATCATATATGGCTCTCAAAATTTGGAATATAGGAAATGAGACATTAAATTACGTTTCTATATTTAGTTGCAGTCAAAATTTTGAAAAAAAAATCAAGTCGCTAAAATAGGGATCTGATTTTTTTCACAAAATTATGGCTCCAACTATATATACAAACGTAATTTAATGTCTCATTTCCTATATTCCAAAGTTTGAGAGCGATATATCATTCCGTTTGGACATGGTGAACGTCGAAAAAAATTTTTCACAACCAAGCGCAGAGCATGTCCTTCATAACAAAAATGAACAAAAAATAAAAATTTTATTTTTTTGAGTACCGAGTTTCGAGAAATACTTGTATTCAATTCCAAATAACTAGAAACAATGAAGCAACTATATAGGAAAGTTGTCCATCAGCTTAGAAATTGTTTAAAAATTTATTGAATGTTTATAAACAAATAAGTAGGTGAAAATGGATTCATGGGGATTGACAGAGATTCGCCAATTTATTCGCACTGAATATGAATCATTTATAGACAGAAACCGATTTTTAACTAAATTCATGAGACAATAAATTGACAATAAACAATTGACCATATCAGGTATTTATGATGACATAAATAAAGTTTTTTCTACTGAATCGGCTCAAAATTATGGACAAATGTCACTTACTTACCCGATTTAGTCATTCAATAATTATTAATGATTGTTTAAACAAATCTAATTAACAAATGCACTGTTCGGTATAACAACAGTCTCAGACTAAGGGACTGTAGACGTCTGAGTGCTGTTACAATTCTGACATCCAACGCTTAAGTTCGTACAAAGAAAATTTATTAGAGCGAATTGAGCCGAAGGGCGCCAGGTATCAATCGATACCGCTCCAAAACTCCATAAGATATAACAAACTTGAAAAATAATTCGCTTCCGGCTAACCTGCCAGTGAGGGATTTCGTGGGGGCGCAAAACAAATCAGACTCAAAGTTTAAAATATGACAGAAATGACATGTTTATTAAGAATAAGGATGGAGTGATGATGTATAATTTGTGTGAGTGAAATGAGATGAGAATATACAAGAATGATGTGTTTAAGAACACGTAACTCAAAATAAAGTGCGTTTAGGAACGCGTGAATCGAAAGAAGTGCGTTTAGGAACGCATTAATCGATAGCTAAGTTCGATTGCATTTATCTCACGGTACTCTGACTCCCATGTATTTTTTTGGCCAGTTCGTCGATGCGCCAACAGAGCCATCTTCAGTTGTACCGACCGAACTAAGAGCTCTGTGACGTCATACTGGTCATGCGCAGCGTGTAAATAAGTTTAAATTGTTAACCTCAAAGTTTGTTGTTGTGTACCCTGACGGAAGGTTCGGATTGAAATTCATTCCAAACCAATCCGAAAGCTTCCGAATCATTCCGGAATTTGTGTCCGAACCAAACAGTTTCATTCCGATCTAATCCGAAGGAATTTTTCAATCCGAATTAATCCGAAGCCCATTAAAAACCTATCCGAAGATTTAATCCGACTGAATCCGAATCAATCCGGTCAATACGACTTAATTCGAATGAATCCGATTTAATCCGGTCCATCCGAACCAATCCGCATGAATCCGAATTTTTCGGATTCATTCGAATTGGTTCAGATACACCGGATTAAATCGGATTCATTCGGATTGAAAGTTCGGATTCGTTCGGATTGACCGGATTCATTCGGATTGAAATTTCGGATAAATTCTAACTCATTCGGATTGACGGATTGATTCGGATTAAATGTTCGGATAGATTTTGAATGGGCTTTGGATTAATTCGGATTTAAAACTTCCTTCGGATTAGATCGGAATGAAACTGTTTGGTTCGGACACAAATTCCGTAATGATTCGGATTGATTCGGAATGCATTTCTATCCGAAGCTTTCGCTAGGGTATACGTCGCTTTTTTACAAGTACATTGGGTGTATTTTTTGAATTGTTTCGTAGGTTTTATACAATTTTATATTGTTTATATCATCAGTGGAAGTGAAATTAAGAAAATTTACGCGTGATTAATTATAAATTATGTAATTACGTAAGTAATTATAAATTGTGACAAGTTTTCAGTGACAAGTTTTCAGTGCTGAACACTTGTCACAATTTATAATTACTTACGTACATACATAATTTATAATTACTTACGCGTAAATTTTCTTAATTTCACCATCACTGATGATATAAACAATATAAAATTGTATAAAACCTACGAAACAATTCAAACAATACACCCAATGTGCTTGTAAAAAAAGCGACGTATACACAACAACAAACTTTGAGGTTAACAATTTAAACTTATTTACACGCTGCGCATGACCAGAATGACGTCATAGAGCTCCTAGTTCGGTCGGTACAACTGAAGATGGCTCTGTTGGCGCATCGACGAACTGGCCAAAAAAATACATGGGAGTCGGAGTACCGTGGGAACAGCCAGCACGGAACTGGTGGTTCTTTTGGAGTTACTCGCCTGAGTGCGCTGTCGCAGTTAAGAAAATATCGTGGCTCCGAGAGCTGCTGCTCTCTTTATGTGCAAAAGTGGAACTAGCACTAGTCATTATGGCTGCGTCCACGTATTTTGACAGCTCATGTGTCTTTTCATAACAAATGTAGAACGATGTAAGTTTTACACGATTTAAGTGGTTTATATTGTCTAC
Organism: Synergus gifuensis; assembly: GCA_904066015.1. Lineage (NCBI taxonomy): Eukaryota > Metazoa > Arthropoda > Insecta > Hymenoptera > Cynipidae > Synergus > Synergus gifuensis. Next base: position 10,258 of record CAJFCO010000414.1, read on the forward strand.
ATTGTTGGAGAATGATTAAAATTGTAAAGATGTATGCGACTGACACATCCCAGACGGCAAGGAATTCCTCTCGAGACATATAGATAGCTGAAGCAATTTTGAGTTTGTGTTCTTCGGAAAGCCAGGTAGACGGCAAATACAGGATTAAACAAAATAGCGGTATGATTATGCTTAAATCTAATTAGTTTTATACTTAATCTAGTTCAACTCTCTCACATTCATACTACATTCATACACTTATGTCTAATTGAGTCCCTACTGGCTGTTCTGTTTTAGTTCCCGATTAGATAAATCAATCTGGGAAGAGGATCAATAATGTGGTAAAAATCCACCACGTTACATTGGCTATTTTTAGAGGTAGAAACTTGGTTTTTTCATCATAATCAAGTATAAATGACCAATTTTTAAACCTTTAGGGATTTTTGATAACAATAAACAATTTTCATTGTTAACAACAATTATATAAACAAATCTTTATCAGATTTGGCATTTTTTGAGAATAAAATTGCGTTTCTGTGGTGCATGAGCAACTTATTATTTAGCAATAACTTTTTTCTCGCAATCAATAAAAATTGATAATTGTTTTAACAACATTAATTAACAAATGCATTTCTCGGTTATTTATAAAAGTAAAAACTCGGGGTTTTCAACGTATCTTACTGTTTATAACTAACTTTCAAACATTTTTTTATACTTTTAATTAATCAGATAATAATAATAATAATAATAATAATAATAATAATAATAATAATAATAATAATAATAATAATAATAATAATAATAATA
>CAJFCO010000414.1:25353-43934 GCA_904066015.1 Synergus gifuensis
CCCAGACTCCGTGGCGCAGTGGTAGCGTATCGGGCTTGGAGCCGGAGGCCAAGGGTTCGATTCCCGCCGGTCGGAGTCAATTTTTACCACTGATCTCTATATATAACTGGATAGCGGTTGCCGTGTAAAAGTGTGTGCTCATTGAACGCCAGTTTGTTTGGAAATTACTTAGGTTCGGGAAACTTCGTGGCTTGTTTCGGCAGCATTTGGTTGATTCGGTTCTTTGCGCTAAAATTTAAATTACGAAAGTTACATTGATTCTCGAGTTCAATAATTTATAGAGTCGCTCAGGGATAGTATCACAGGAAATCTGAAGAAAACAATATGCATGTATAAAGAGAATTAATGGGCAAAATGATCCGAACAAAGATAAGGATATTGTTTTGATGGAACAAAACCGGAACCCATTAAGCTCAACGCCTGAATCCATGACCGTAAAAGCACTTTATCATTCAGTGGAAATCTATGTTAAATAATAAATATATACCTATGAATTATTATATAAATTATACTTTATTTTTTACAGTATTATACCTGTACCACAGATATCTAAAAAGTCTGAAAAGGAGTAAATATAACCTCTCTAAATGACAGAAGTATATTCACATTAAAACAGTTATAATAATGATCTATTTGTAACAAAAAAGATGGTGCATAATTACGGCTTTAGAAATCGGACACCTGGCTCCAGCTTCTTTCCACAATAGAAACATTTATATTTTACTGTTCTCATTTTTTTTATTTCACAAAAACATTAAATGTCAAAACACAGATCCACTGACACGGCTAACATATCGAACCGAATGTTGCCGAAACAAGCCACGAAGTTTCCCGAACCTAAGTAATTTCCAAGAAAAATGGCGTTCAATGAGTCACAACACTTTTACACGGCATCCGCTATCCAGTTATATATAGAGATCAGTGATTTTTACTGACTCGAACGCTACTTCGACTCACTCTCGATAGTCTCCTCCCTTCTCCCACCCCCTAGAGTAACTACCTTGTTACAGAGTGCACTCGTTTTGGTTTGTAACTTCCGCGGTGATTTGTTTAATTATTATCGTATACATATATTCACTTCTAGTAGCTGACATTGTGACGGGAGTGCCGAATTATCTGTTAATGTTATCAGTATGCATATCAGGCTGAATTGCAATTTAAAAATAATGCTAATAACAAGAAAGAAGAAAAAAGTGTTTGTTGCCAACTATGTACATGCTTCGCGTGCGCGATAATATCATTAGTTGACGATAAAATGCTTGTAGTTATATGTAATATACATAAAATATAGTGAGGGGATGAAAGTCTTCAATTTCTAGATTCCACATAGGATTACAAATGATCTGGTTTAATATCAGGAACTGCATATTGATAAGAAAATAAGAACATGTGATGAATTTGAAAAGAAAGTTTGTTACTAGGAATTTACAAAAATTGGCACACTTTCGTACAGATATTTTGATGAGTGTGGGGTCCTGACCAGTTTTCCCTAGTTCTTGTATGGTCCTAATCTATAAAACTGGCAAGGACTCTACGGGGCACGTCAAGCTCCCACTGATAAACGTCAGTCGTAAGAAAAACTGGTCAATAGCTTCTCAAGAATAAAATATTTCTAGGTAAGTTAGAGAGATTATTTTGGTTTGTTTTGAGTTATGCAAGTAGATAAATGTGTTCGAATTTTCAAATAAATACTTAACCAAAAATATCACCTATAATAATTGATAACACTGGACAACAAAATATGACCTATGTCGGGTTGGGACGAGATATATCATTTTCATGGTAGTTTTCTGTGCTGAATCCAAATCTGACCTCCGTTTTTTTTGTTGATCTCAAATTTTTGAGTTTTTTTGAGTAAAAAATGTTTTCGAAAAATCACAAATCGTGTGATAAAAGGGTGAAAAAATTTTTTTCACGAAAAGCGATACATTCTTTCGGTGCGTTTTTATTAACGCAGAATCCATTGGTGTTTTTCTTTTTTCGATATCTCATATAGTTTTTGAGATATTTTTAAAAAACCAAAAAAAACACGAAAAAAAATGAATTTACAAAAATCCTTATATGTAAGTGAATAAATTTTATTTTTTAGTCTCTAAGGTCTCATTCTCTTCGTTTTTTGATGCAGAAAGAATTTAAAAAAAGTTTACAGTTCCAGCTGTAACGGTTCGGAAGTTACATGACAGAGAACTTGTCTCTTTCTATAGAGTTCCTAATTTGACGGTTTACAAGTACTCGAGACGAATCATTGTACTTTTTCTAATATCTCATTGCAATAATGTCTTTAATATTTGCAATATTTGTCATATTTACAGAGCTTTGTGTGGAAGAAAAGTGTTCATGGCGCATGCGCGTCTCCCCTCCACTTCACTCCCCTCCATTATCACACTACTCTTCTTCATATCGCCCTATTCGTTCTCCGCGCTATCTGATCTTCATTCAATTCTAGACCTCTGTTGTGTCACAACATATGCTACCTTGTACCTGTTATAGAACTAGAATTATTTCTACTTAATTAAAATATATTTGCGCTAAGCTTTTATTCATGCCTCAGTTTGAAACGATTGCAAAATGCAGAACAGCTGCAAAAATCATCCCGATAGCTTTTGCTACGTTTGCGGTATTTTCATCCCACTAAAAATGAGACAAAACATTTCTCCCACCATGCGAGAAGGCTACGAAATATATTTTCAGATTAAACCCGATAATGGAGAAGAAAGTTGGATACCCAACAGCTGCTGTAAAACTTGTGCGAATAAATTATGGTCGGTACAACGAGGAGACTTTGATAATCTTTTTAAATTTACTGTTCCTACTTTTTGGAGAGAACCTGAGAACCATATCGATGATTGTTATTTTTGTTTAACAGAAGTAAAAGGCAATGTTCTTGCATCACGTTGCAAGAACAGCATTATTTACCCTAATGTTCCTTCAGTGACAAAAGCTGCTTGTGACCGTGACAATTCTTTACCAGATAATTCTGCAAACCAAAAAGAAGAAGAAATCACTGCTGATGAAAATCAAGTCGTAAAATGTAAATCGACCAGAAACTTACCAGAATTATTCGACCAGAAAGAATTGAATGATTTGATAAGGGATCTAAATTTATCGAAAAATCAGGCTGAAATCTTAGGCTCTAGGCTCAAAGAAAAAAATCTATTGAAAAAAGATGTAAAAATTACTTACCGAAATCGAGATAAAGATTTAAATATATTTTCTTCCAGTCAAGATACTCTCATCTAATGTACCGATGTAGATGGTCTTATTAAGAGCCTTGGTCATGAACACCAGCCAGAGAATTGGCGTTTATTCATTGATGCAAATAAACACAGTTTGAAAGTTGTTCTCTTGCATAATGGAAATGAATATCCATCAATACCCATTGCTTATGCCACCAATATGAAAGAGTGCTATTCTTTTATGCAATTGTTACTTGAAAAAATTAATTATAAATCATATGAGTGGTCTATCTGTGGCGATTTCAAAGTAATAGGTATTCTCCTTGGATTGCAATCTGGCTACACAAAATTTTTTTGCTTTCTATGCACTTGGGACAGCAGAGCACGAGATCAACATTATGATGTTAAAGTTTGGCCAGCCCGAAAGACGTTAGAACCAGGAAAAATGAACGTTGCTCAAAAACCATTGGTTGATCCTCAAAAAATATTATTACCACCATTACATGTAAAGCTCGACATCGTAAAAAACTTTATCAAAGCAATGGATAAAAATGGAGAAGGTCATCGTTTCTTGAAAAGAAAATTCCCTAAACTTAGTGAAGCAAAAATCAAGGAAGGAGTTTTTCAAGGACCCCAAATCCGACAACTAATGTTGGATTGTGATTTTGAAACAATCTTGACGGACCTCGAGAGGAAAACTTGGTTGTCAGTAAAAGCAGTCATACAAAATTTCTTGGGGAACACAAAATCCAGAAACTACAAACACCTGATAAACACTATGCTGCAGAACTTCAAGGAAATGAAAGTGAACATGTCACTAAAGATTCACATTCTTCACTCGCACTTGGACTTCTTTCCAGAAAATTTAGGGGCAGTCAGTGATGAACACGGGGAACGGTTTCATCAAGAAATCGCTGAAATTATTTTATTATTATTATTATTCTTATTGCAAATATTAAAGACATTACTGCAATGAGATATTAGAAAAAGTAAGGGACATTGAGAACTACAATTTTACGAAGTTTAATCAAAATCGACTGAAAGCCATTTCATGTACATTTTCAGCGGGGTGCTTTAAATTCAAAATTTAATTTAATTAATTAAATTAAAATTTTAATTTTAAATTTATCTTGGGGTCATATTCCGTGCCCGCGCTAACCTCTATTTTTACCTTTATTTAAAATTAATATTTTTTTCCTGATCCAAGATATCAAAAATTTTTTAAATATCCAATTCTCCATTAACAATTGATGATAGCCATTTACGTAAATAGTCGTTTTTAGATCTCTGTTTCATTTTAAAACTGTATTCCACTCTAAAAATAAAATGAATTTCGGCTCGAAGCCTGTTTTTTTTCTTTCTTTTTTGTAACGATGTTTATTTCTCTTATTTACATTTATGTACATACTTAAGGTTAAAAAAAACGAACGTGAAACCCTATACACATTTTGTATCTGGTATTTTTGTATCTTGAAAAGGGAAGGGAGTTTTGATTGGGAGGAGGATTTTGATTGTAAAGAGTAAGGAGTAGAGTTTCAGGGAGGAAACTACATGGGGATGCTGATTTTTAAGCTTTTTTTAGGAATCTTTTGGAAGTGAAGAAATCATTAGAATTAATTGACATTTTGAGTTCATTTGACATATGTTTTTAATAACATTTCACAATTTTTTCAAAAGGTTTTAATGAAATCTTCAAAGTTTGAAGGGAAGCAGGAGGTTCGTTGGTAAAGTTCCTTACTCACGTGCAGTGTAATTGCACGTAATCAAAAATCACCTGAAGGTAAAAAAGCAAAATTTTCTACATTATTTATATGTGTTCTTATTAGATGAACTAACTTTCACTTAAAAATAAGACCCTTTTTCTACCTCGTTAGGGAGGAAAACGAGTATTTCAGATAATACCTACTATCCGTACATTAAATGTTTGTCCCTCAATAAACGTTGAAATAAGTCAGTCAAAAAAAATCGCTAATAAAAAAGATTCAAGTTACTATAAAGATACTTGAATTGTTAATATCTTATCCATTCATGGTTTTTCATATAAAAATTATTTTAAAAGTTATGAACAAATAACGGTTAAAACTAGATGTGAAGTTGTATCAACTTTTGTGCTCATTCAATGAGCACTTTGCTTCCTGTAAGCAAATATGATTTGCTTCCTCATAGAGGAAGCATTATTTATTCTTTATTTCAACATTAAATTTTGATTATTGGAGAAGTTATATTCGAAAAATTCATTTTCAAAAATTACAATAAAGCACAATTTTCTTATTTTTCAATGAAATGCATTAATCTTATAGGTCAATCGATTCGTCTCGACGCAAGGAACCTTTATTTTCCTTAAGTCAGCTTCGAATTTTGAATATTAGAGAAGTTATAGTTGAAAAACAAATTTTTCAAAATTAAATAGATCAATAATTTTGTTATTTTTCAATGAAATGAAATAATATTATAGACCAATCGATTCGTCTCGATGCAGCGAACATTTATTTTCCGTATGTCAAGTCAAAATTTTGATTATTTGAAAAGTTATAGTCGAAAAATTAATTTTTTAATATACAATTAACCATAACATCCTTATTTTTCAATGAAATGCATTAATCTTATAGGTTAATCGATTCGTCTCGACGTAAGGAACCTTTATTTTCCTTACGTCAGCTTCGAATTTTGAATATTATAGAAGTTATAGTTGAAAAACTAATTTTTTTAAATTAATTAATACCATAACTTTGTTATTTTTCAATGAAATGAAATAATATTATATACCAATCGATTCGTGTCGATGCATGGAACATTTATTTTCCTTACGTCAAGTCAAAATTTTGATTATTTGAAAAGTCATAGGCGAAAAATTAATTTTTGAAAATACAATTAACCATAACTTTGTTATTTTTTAATGAAATGCATTAATAATATAGGTCAATCGATTCATTTCGACACAATGAATCTACGTTTTCCTTACATCATCTTTCAATTTTGATTATTTGAGAAGTTATAGTGAGAAAATGAATTTTAAGAAAATTATAAAAGTACATAAAACTGGTAAAATTAAATAATTTGTTAAACCATTGTAAGAAATTCAACTAGGTGTATAATGAAATAACTATACAAAATTTCATCAATTTATCTCTCCGCGTTTTCAAGAAATTGCTGGATCGTGACACACACACACATCCGGACAATTTTTCAGGACATCATGTTAGATATATTGACATTAAAATATGTTGAAAAAAATCTTTTTTAGGAAACTGGATTTTGTCACCACCACAAAGCTTCCTCTATGAGGAAGAAAAATAGGGTTATTGGCATTAACTTTACATCAGTGAACTTTCAATTGCTGCCTCTTTTAAAAAAATGAGTTAAAATGTGTGAAAAACATCGGATGAAATCTTTAACGTTTATTAATTTCCATAATGCGGTTAATTATAGAGGAAGGTCTCAATAGTACTAGAAAGCTCTATTAAAGCTTGAAATGTGTCAAAAAATTTTAATAATTATTATTATACCTACATATAGAATAAAGTGCTAAAATAAAAGGCAAGTTCATAAACACATAAAACGATAAGCATTCTTGAATTTTCATTTTGAATTCAATGGATAAAATAGTTTTATCCGCGTACAGATTGTGGTTGGGACAGCGTATAACCCGTAATCTAGTGACTTTTGAGATATTTTCTTATTAAATTAAATTAAATGAGAATAAAAATACATAAAGAAATCGATTTCAGAATATTGTACATAATGATAATAAGTATTAATTAAATAAATTTAATAAATTAAAAATAAATAAGTAAATCAATCTTACAATCATCCACATATAAGATAAGTATATACACCAAATTACAAAGAATTGATTTTTCAAACATTTAAATTAAAATTAAAATTCATTGATAGAAATATACATTTCTTACAACGTGGAATGAGAACTGGAAAGTTGAAGCCATTGAATTTACTGATCTTAATTTGGATTGCTCATGAAATTGACTGTGATGGACAGGTTCTGTCGGTGACGTGAACATGTTCTGCATATTCACCGTATACGAAAATTTCGAATCTGGAACACCAAAATGAGCGAAGTACACCTTAAGAACTGTCAAGTTGCACGGGTTTACATTTAAAATTCAGATAAAATACGAAAGCATTCTAGAGTGATTATTTTTCAGTGCCGAATAAGTCGATGCATGTAAATAAACAATTTTAATGCATGGTATTTTTGTGGTAGGGATCGATTTCACCAAAACATGATTACTCCAAAGCACGATTTGTCCAACCAACGTTAATTTCAGAGCGTACGAATTTGAAAATGAAATGCAGACTAAACACAGTGTCAAACGGTTGTATAAAATCGTCCAAAGCCAATAAATGGAAGTAGAGGTGGGCGATTCCAACGAAATGTATCGGAATCGAGGTATCGACGATTCCAATTATTTCGATTCCGATCCGAATCCGATACCATACGAAAAACTATCGATTCCAAAGTATCGAATCCCGATACTTCGATTTTCAGAATATATATTTTGGATATGCGATTTTCAGTTTTTTTTGCATGAAATAGGATTTAAAACAAACAACTTTGTTATTGGCAAATTATATTTTATTCTCTCACATTTTACGTATGTATGACAATATATTTGCAGTTTTATTTGGTTTTATATGAACATCAAATTCTCTTTGGAACACAAATCTATATCGAAGTCGAACTTTAATCTATTACATTGAACAATACAGATCACATATGTTTGCACTTACATTTAGTTTTATATAAACATTAAGCTCGCTTTCAATACCAAAAAAATATTTTAATCTGTTACATTTTACAATATATATTATATATATCACATATATTTGCACTTTTATTTACGTTAATTTAAACATGCATTGATCTCGTTTTTAATCTCCAGAAAATATTTTAATCTGTTACATTTTTTAATATACGTATCACATATATTTGCACTTTCATTTAGTTTCATTTAAACATTGAACTCGCTTTTAATCACGAGTAAACTATTTTGAAAAAAATTGTATTATGCTTAGCCAAGGCCCCATTCTTTTTCTCCCATACCAGATAAAAATACTAATTGGGAAAGACGCTCAGGGCCCAAACTACTTCTTCTTTCTGAATCGATAAGACCCGCTCTAGAAAATAAGCGCTCCGAAGGCACAGATGTCGCTGGAATACTCAAGTATTTTCGAGCAACCAAGTAAACATTAGGAAAAGTGTTTTTAGCGCCTTCCCACCATTTTAAGGGGTCTTCCGATCTTGGAATAACTTTTTGGGACAGATAATTCCTGAGTTCTGGTGAAATGTTGCTTGCCTCGTCTTCTTCACAAGAACTATTCACTTGTGCTTGAGTTTTTCTTTGGTGATGACGCCATATATCGCTGCCCTTATTCTCGAGGTTGACATCATTTTCAATATTGACATCGCTGACATCTGTGAAACCAGGAACTCTCATTTCAATGGTTATATCCTTCATCAGGTGGACGACTTTCATAGGGTCCGTGAAATACAATTTTTGAAGCGAGGATCTACGAGTGTTGCCTTCGGTAACACGGGGAAATCCTTGGAGTAATTTCTAAATCGATCTTGTATTGCGCTTGACAATTGCAGCTGCAGAAAAATTCCTACCGTAGAATCAGGTCGTGCATCATTAATGGCTTCTTTCAAACAGTCAATAAAAGGCAAAATTTTGCTACATGTCACATGTTTTTCAGCGCTAAGCTCTTTGGTAACTTGCTCAATCGGTCGAAAGAGTTCAATGACATTTTTCAAAGTGTCAAGATCATTAGGCGATATAGATGTAGCAAGGGGGCTCCGTAGATTGAAAAGTGCTCTCAGTACCACTGATTGCAACTTGAGGAAACGTTCAATCATGTAGAATGTCGAATTCAATCTGGTGGCACAGGATTGCAGAAATTTAAGTGGTCTAGAGCCACTTACGGGTGTTTCTTCATCCGATTCCTCCCAATTGTCGAGTTCTGTTGATCTGTTAGGCGTCACTTGTTGGTCTTGTTGCTGGTGTGCATCGGTTGATTTATCAATTTGTTGTTGTAATCGTCGCAGCTCATCAGCAGGATTGTTACTTGTCTTGAAAAAAGTAACAATTTTTTTGACTTTGTCCACTATTTCCTTCAATGTTTCTGATTGTTTCATAGCATCTTCTGACAGCAACTGAACATTATGTGCAAAGCAACGCAAGTGATACGACTTCCCGACGAAATCATGACATGCCTTTACCATATTAGCGCCATAGTCAGTAACAATAGCGCTGATCATCTCTTTGTTGATGCACCACTGCGAAGTTATGTTTTCGAGTTCTTTTTGCAGGTTAGCAGCAGTGTGTCGCTCATTCAAGGGGAAGCAGCCTAGATTGATTGAAACAATCAAGTATGAATCAGGATCAGGATAATGGGCAGTCAATCCGATGTAGCTTTTGGTGGTGTGCTTCTCCGTCCAACAATCGGTCGTCAAACTCAAAAACTTCAGCTTAGATAGATCCGATTTGACCTTTTCTCTCAAAGAATGATATTTTCCCTCCAACAATCTGGTAACGTTTCTACGAGTGTGCAGTTTGTATCGAGGGCACACGACTCTCATGAATTTTTTGAATCCAGGTCTGTCAGTCATGCTCAAGGGGTTGATATCAACAGCGATCATGTACGTCAGTGAATTAGTGATAATCGCATGTTTATCCCCTCCTTCTAGAACATAAAAAATTAACCACCATTTAATGAGTAATAGAAAATAGTTTTGAGTAATTATATGATTGGAATATTCAAATGATTTTTAGTTGGCATTGATATTTCTTCAAATTCGACAATTCTTGTTAAGAACACGACTATATAAATATTTTCCAAAGTTACGTTATGAAAGTTACATTATTTAAGTTTATTTATGTATGTATATATAAAAAATAATCAGCATTTTAAATACATCAATTACACAAGTTATATGGAAGTTTTTCAATTAAAAATAAGTATTGTTAAAAAAACATGACTTTTTATAATAATCTGATCATTCACTTATTTCATCAAATATAAACTTTTTTTTTTTTTTTACAAAAATAAATTTATTATCGTTTTGATTCGTAAGAAATCAATTCAATTATATATACCTTCGTATGATTTTATATTGTCGAACAGAGTGTGGATTGTTTTGTTGCGTTTCGCAGGGATGGAGAGATCGTTTTCAAGTCTCATTTTGTTTACTTTGTCAGTATTAGCAACCTGTAATAATATATAAAAATTGTAAATGTAATAAAATAGAATATCAATTCCATCGTTAGATAGCTAACTATGGATTTGATTAAGATTAAATTTTAAATCACTAAGAGGTTTTGCTTTCAGAAATTTTTTCGGATATTTAAATCTTTAAGAATTAATGTATGAACTCGAATCATGAAAAAGAACTTCATATGCAAAATTTGTTGATCAAATAAAATGAAAAAAAAAAGTTGCAGATTGTAGTGAACATGCAATAATATTATTTATTCAACAATATATATTCATGAAATTTATAACTGATATGGTATGAAACATTCAATTTCGAATACTTTAAATAAATTCACATACAATATATCTTTATTGTATTGTACATATGTATGTGAATTTTATCGTTAAAAATTTCACTTTTAAAATGATTTCCATTGTGTTATTTTTGTAATGGCATTTCAACGTTTTCTATCCAAATTCATCAAAAAACATAAATTTGCACGTTTAGGAGCCACTTGACTTCTTTCAATATACAAAGTTTTATTTCTCAAATAAATGGTTGAATTTAATCAAAAAACGTTATTTTGAGGCCCTTACGTAAAAACGTAATTTCATTCACAATTGTTTTATTCGTCAGATTTGATCGTTTTTTGTATGTGATTAAGTTTTATGTATATATTGTTTACAAATTGTCAATATTTAAATTTCAATCACATTGCTAAAATTGTAGGGTACGAATGATTAATTTTCTTTTTCTTACAAGTTTAAACAAATTTCTTTGAATCATACATTATTATTTTTCGCTTATTTCATTTACTGAAATTTGTTCAGGATTCGCATTCGTTTCGGAGCTCGTTTGAATTGCTGTTTTCTAGGAATCTTCGGCTGCATCCTCGGCTACCATCAAATGAGCATGCTTATTTCTTACATGCTTCCACATGTTTGTTGTTTGACTGTCCTTTCTTTTAATTTTTGCGCAACAAAAATTACATTGCATGAAGAAAGAGGATTCGCTGTCATTCCCCACTTCTGAGAAGTATTTGAGAACTGCACTTTGTTTGCGAGACATTTTTCGCTGTACACCTGCCTGTAAAATAAGTAAAAATTTTTTTTACAAATAAAAGAAATAATATTTTGAAAATGCAAAAATCTGTCTGAACCTCATTCGTAATTTATATTAGGTCGATATTAATTTTCAAATTCATAAAAATTATATTAGCGAGTCTGTATATTTACATTTTATATATTTTTCATAATTTTTCTTTCAATTTTTGTTACTTTTCTTTAAATTCTCATTTTTTCTCTTCAAATAAATATACAGACTCATTTATATAATTTTTATGAATTTTGAAATTAATATCGACTTTATATAAATTACAAATAGCGTTTAAACAGATTTTTGCATTTTCGAGATGTTATTTCTTTTATTTGTAAAAAACTAACTTCTCGAAAATGCAAAAATCTGTTTAAACGTCATTTGTAATTTATATTAAGTCGATATTATTAATTTTAAAATTGATAAAAATTATATTAGTAAGTCTGTACATCTATATTTCATTATTTTGAATATTTCATGTACATTTCAAAATTTTTATTAAAATAATAAAATGATTTCTCTTTAGTTACTTTTGAACTGCAAAACAATTGTTACTCTTCACGCTGTGGACCACTCATCACTCGTTCGTCGTCCCCTGAAAAAGTAATAAATATACATAAAAATATGAAATTTATAAAGAAAAAAATTTGATTGCCTTACAATGATTAATTATCGAAGATAAATTGGAGGAGTGGTTATTAGGAACTAGCAGAATGGGTTTTCCAATAAATAAAGACTTCTTAATACACTCTGTCAAGCAATTAGTCGAAGCAGAAGGCTTAAGAAATCCTTTTAAAAATAATGTTCCAGGAAAAAAGTGGTTTAAAGGTTTTCTCAGGCGTCATCCACGTGTTTACCCAAAATTTGTGTTGATTCTGCTCCAAAAGATTGGGGAATAGGGAAATCGGAGAATGGATGGATGACTAGTGAATCTTTTTATGAGTATTTCACCAATGTTTTCTACCCATTTCTTGAAAAAAGTGGAATTGAACTCCCTGTGATTGTTTTCTTAGATGATCATGTTTCTCATATGTCTATCCATCTGAGTAAGTTCTGTAAGGAAAAGCAGATCATCCTGTGTTGTTTTCCGCCCCATTCGACGCATATTTTACAACCACTGGACGTATCTTTTTTCTTTCCTTTAAAACAAAGATGGAAGAATTTAATTCGTAATTGGCGCATAGAAAACAACGGTACTGATCTTCTAAAGAATAACGTTCCAGGTTTTTTATCAAAGCTCTTTAATGAGGAAAATTTCACAGATGTCATCAAGAGTGGATTTAAAGTTTGCGGTTTATGTCCATTTGATGCTAACGCAGTTGATTATAGTAAATGCGTTGAAATAAAAGATTCTGAAAATTCTCAAAGGGAATCAAACGAATCCGATTCACGAAAATCAGTAAAAGTTTTATCTCATCGGGAATACGTTGAAAGCAAAATTGACGCTGACGTTTTACAACGTTTTAAAAATGAAGAGAATGAAGAGAATGAATTGCCATCTTCATCTTGTCTTCCTGTAGCATCTGAAAATCCTTCTCCTTTCACTTCCAATGATAACAATGTCATTGAATTTTCGTTTCCAGAGTTTCTTACGCCTAATCTTGAGGAATGTGTGTAATCTTTACGACTGAATGAAACAAAAATTCAAACACAATTTCTTAATATTGATCTTTTTTGTAGTTTTCTATCCGTCGGTTGTTTAATTAATTTTTGAATCATGTTTTAATTTGATTACATTTTTTTACTCTTTTCTAGTCGAAGAACAATTGGAATCTTCAAAGTCTCATAACCCAGACCAAAACTCCGATTGTGGAGTACCTCTTTTACCTGAACCTCCTATCCACCTAGATATTAGTGAAGATCCAAATGATGTTAGAGCAGTTCTTCCTTCCAGTGATGAAGTTATCCAATCATCACCTGTTATTATTGAAGTAATCGAACCTGATGCATTTTCTACCGCTAACAAAGAAAATATATCTAATTATAATACTCTAACGATACGTCGAAAGTCTTTAGATGAAGCTATGGATGAAATAATTGTGTGGCCTAAAAAAAACAGTCTTCAAAGCGAAAACGTGCTGTTCAACATTTACCTTCAGTAATAACAGCTGATAAATGGATATAAATCATGGAAGCTAAAGAAAGAGAGAAAAACGATAAAGAAGAAGAAAAAAAACTTAAGAAAATTGAAAGGGAAAAGAGAATTGAAAAACAGGCAAAATTAAAACAAGAAAAATTAGAGGAAAAAGCTAAAAAACAATTAGCTAAAAAACAATTAGCTGAGAAAAAACCTGTTAAGCCGCGAAAAAATTCTAAAAAATAACTAATATTTCCCTATGTGTGACAATTTTATTGTATTTTGTTTAATTATATTAAAAATAAATCGATATATTGATAATTAATTGAGTAAGTGTTAATAAAATTCACTCCAACAAAAAAAATTACTTACTATGGCCAAAAGTGGTGCAACCAATGGTCACTACTGGTACATCTATGGCCACAACTGGTGAAACAGGAGGTTAGATTAAATATTATTAATTTTTTATAATAAAGTAAGGTTCAAAGGTTTGGACTTTCAATAACTCGATTATTGATACACTAATAATGTTATTAATTCATATTTCGTTACGAAATATTTTATTTAAGTTAATTTAATTCTTGATAAAAGATACGAAATTCCTTAAAGTGGCCACAAATGGTACATCTACCCTAATAGAAATATAAACATACCTTTAAATTCGTTTATTTAATCACACACTCCAATATAATTTCGTTGAAATTGCACCAACTATATATATTTATTTACACAATATATCCATCTGTCAAACTGATGTAAACAGTAATAACCATGTCCCAATGTCAAAAATTGAAAAAAACAAGGAAATACGAAAAAGCGAGCGGAAATATTATAGGAGCTAACTTCCAAGTGCGGACAAAGTGAAAGAATAGTAAGATTATTATTATTGATGATTAGATTATTTAATTTTATACGATGCAAAAAACCTTCTACTTTCTTACATTAGCTTGGTTATTTGAAAACAAAGATAAAAACGGAATTTTTCAAAATTACGAATAAAAACATAACTTACCTAATATTCAACAAAATACATTAATCATACAAGTCAATCGATTCGTCTTTATTTAAACAAATTCCATTTGTTTAGAAAATGTTTTTTTCCACAAATTCGAGGAATTCTAAATTTTTATCGTTACGTAACACAAATTTATTTTCAAATATTTTCCAATTTTGTTTCTCTCCATTTGCAAACGAGGAGGACAGTTATAAAATTATACAAATGTTGAAAGATTTCTGCTGATTTTATTGTGAGCCCCCAGATATACTCGAAAGTGTGGAAAATGTCTCTTAGGAGAAATATTTTTCGAAATATACCTTTCGAGTATACCTGGGGAGAAGGTTAGAAAAATCCTTTCCATCATGTATTTCGAAAAATATTTCTCCTAAGAGACATTTTCCACACTTTCGAGTATGCATGGGGGCTTATAATAAAATTAGCAGAAATCTTTCAATCCTTGTATAATTTTATAACTGTCCTCCTCGTTTGCAAACAGAGAGAAACAAAATAGGAAAATATTTGAAAATAAATTTATGTTATGTAACGATAAAATTTTAGAATTCCTCGAATTTTTGGAAAAACCATTTTTTAAACAAATGGAATTTATTTAAACAAATCAAAACTAATTTTTCAATATTAATAAATATTCAATTAAATCAATGGTAATAATATTTAATAAGAAAAAAAGAATTTTCGAAAAAAAATGATTTAAACAAATTCAATTTGTTTAAATAATTGAAAATTAATTAAACATTCTTAATCAATATTCCATTAGACCAATAGTAGTAATTTTTATAAAGACAAACGTATTTTTGAAAAAAAAATTATTTAAACAAATTTCATTTGTTTAAATAATTAAAAATTAATTAACCAATGTCGATAAATATTCCACTAGACTAATAGAAATAATTTTAATTAAAAAAACGAGAATAAAGCTCACATAAGGCCGGTTTTATGAAAAATTGACATTTTTGGTTTTAAGGGTTGTTTTCAAGGCACCGTGGGGGTGTGTTAGGGGTGTCAAACCCATATGTGCGGTAAATGAAGTTCGTTGTTAGATGGTCCTCAACAAGCCTCTATAATCTCCCGTACCATTTTTGAAACCCTGAAAAATTATTCCAAAAACTCCATAAAGTGATTTTTCCCATGCAATTTACATGGGAAACTTCAAGTCAAAACTGGCACGTGTTAAAATCAAAATTAAAAGAAAAAAAAAATATGACCCTTCTTTCTTCGGAATTCGAATCAAATTGGGGGGATCAAGACTCTAGAAAAAAGTCTTTTTGAACCACCCTAATCCACACATCCATCCGCACAATTGAATAGAATGTTGTATTAGATATTTATCAAGTGAGAAAAGTTTAATTAAACTATTTTTAAAATATTGGAAAATGTAAAGACTACAAAGCTTCCTCTATGAGGAAGCAATTTAATTACATAATAACATTCTTATAGCTATCATAATTATAAATGTATATTAGAAAAAAAAATGTTGACATCATAAACGACGCCGGAAACGACGTCATATACTGTACCATATTCCGATCTTGTTTCCGGTGTCGTGTCCGATGTCGTTTCTGGCGTCGTTTACGATTTTGTTTCCGACCTCATTTCCGGCGTATATATTTTTCGACGTCGTTACCGATGTCATATCCTACGTCGGATTTTTCAATAGGAATATGAGGCATTATTCCTCAAGTGTACCACCCTCAGAATTTGACTTTGTCTGATCGAACTCAAACTTGGGTAAAGTATAGTCCTACTAGGTACAACTTTAGAGGAAAAAGATTTTTTCGATTGGATAAAAATTGACCGAGATAGGGGAGGAGGAATTTTTCGAATTTTTTCTATTTTGTGCAGTTTCGTGCTATTTCGAAGGTACTAAGCTCCTTTCCTATGGAATATATTAAAAAAATGTTGTAATAATAATATATTATATTATATGACAAAAAATAATATATTACAAAATTTTGTCCCAGATGTTTTTGATACCTTTTTTCCTGGTCTATCGAATGATTATAACCATTTTTTAAAAAATTTTAAATTTGAACGATTTTTTTCAAAAATCAAAATATTTTTGACTTTTTTAGAAAAACGGCATTTTTTTTATCTCAAAATAAAGCTTAAGTCTGTATCTTTTGATGCTGTAAAATACAACTTGCCGTTTTTTGTTTTTTTCGAGAAATTAAATAAAGAGTAAAACGCCGCGCAAACGGCGCTCGAAACTGCTGGGCCTCTCGCTCCGCGCAATACTCTTTATTTAATTTCTCGAAAACAACTAAAAACGGCATTTTGAATTTTACAGTATCGAAAGATAAAGCCTTAAGCTTTATTTTTAGACAAAAAAAAAAAAAAATGTCGTTTTTCTAAAAAAGTCAAAACTATTTTTGATTTTCAAAAATATCAGTCAAATTTTCAATTTTTAAAAAAATGATTATAACTAATCCATAGACCAGGAAAAAGTCTGTTAAAAACGTATAGGACTAAATTTTGTATATTCCATAGGAAAGGAGTTCAGCACCTTCGAAATAGGGTCTACCACCGTCCAGCACAAAATCGAAAAACGCTCGAGTCAGCTGTGCCTCTCGCTCCGGGCAATTCTCTTTATTTAATTTCTCAAAAACAACAAAAAACGGCAAGTTGAATTTTACAGCATCAAAAGATAAAGACTTAAGCTTTATTTTGAGACAAAAAAAAATGCCGTTTTTCTAAAAAAGTCAAAAATATTTTGATTTTTGAAAAAAATCGGTCAAATTTAAAATTTTTTAAAAATGGTTATAATCATTCGATAGACCAGGAAAAAAGCTATCAAAAACATGTGGGACAAAATTTTGTATTATATATTCCATAGGAAAGGAGCTTAGTACCTTCGAAATAGCGCGGAACTGCACAAAATGGAAAAAATTCGAAAAATTCCCCCTCCCCTATCTCGGTCAATTTTTATTCAATTGAAAAAATATTTTTCCTCTAAAGTTGTGCCTAATAGGACTATACTTTACCCAAGTTTGAGTTCAATCAGACAAAGTCAAATTCTGAGGGTGGTACACTTAAGGAATAATGCCCCATATGTATATTAATAGTTAAGAATTGAGATGTAAAAAAAGGGAAATTTGAAAATACATTTCCGAATAAATATTTGTAGGAGACTGTTTTGAAATATTGTTTATTGATAATTACTACAAAAAGTACATCTTAAATTTTTAAGAAATTACAATATAATTACTATCAGAATCTTTCAAATCTGATGTCTGTTGTTCATCCTGGATCGATATTTTTGGAGCTCTTTTTCTATTATATAACATTATGTAACATTTCTATTATATTATTTGTTATAATCTAATACAAATTAAGGAGCACGATAAAAAATCAAGCGGCACGATCATGTTTTCCCGCTTTCACGTTTAATTATTGTTTGTCTTTTCTTCCTCACTCACTCTACTCTCACACTACGGTTCGCTCGTACATCTGGACTTACGTAGGTTACGCAGCTTACATGTCCTGATAACGTTACCCAACGCAAGTTACGCAACTCACACATTCTGCTAACATTATTCTACTAACATATTTTATAACAAAAATTAACATTTTTGACTTATTTCTCTATATTGCTCTGACATCCGTAGGTAACGGATTTGCCCCGGTAGTTTGGTGTCGAATCAGCGCCGGAGGTTACTTTAAGGGCGATGGAATTAGAAAGTAAAAATTGTCAACAAACTATCAAAGACTGTCAAAATCTGTGGAAAAACAAAAACCTATCAGATGGATATTCGCTAGGGTTTTTAAAGGCAAAAGGGGGTAAATTTAAAGTTTGTTAATAGCCAAAAAAGGGAAGAAGAAATGAATAAAGGGCTGTGACTCACCACTTTTTCGAAAAATCACTTTTGTGGTTTCACACGAACACGAGATTATTTTATGCTAAAAACTGTTACGAACCAATAAGTACGATTCTTTAGAAAACAAGTCCAGGAAGAAAATTATAAAGAATCATTTAAGGCAAGTCGGAGAATAACAGAAAAGAAAAAG
>CAJFCO010000414.1:50469-81991 GCA_904066015.1 Synergus gifuensis
AAATTTAAAAAAAGCATATAGGTTCAAGCGTCCTGTAAAGTGCAAGCTTCACGAAGAGCACAAGCGCGTGAAACGCGCAACACGGAACGCGAAGCGCGCGATGAGAATGTGCCCGCGAAGCGGGCAGATTTTTTTAACTACTTTTTTAACAACAAGTACCGGGTTTTTTGTTTTTCCTAAGTCTCTAGGATATAAATAAATGTGAAAAAAATGTTATTCGGCATTAATTGTTAATTATAAAAATAATGTATATAAACAAATAGTCCAGATTGGTGCTTTTTCACGAAGAAATTCATTTTCCACTAATCTATCTTCTAGTTTGGAACAGCAATTTTTTTTGTATTGAATACACCTTAAAGTATTTTTCAGAATTTTTCCAGAATTTTTTGCAATTTTATGTAAGTTATAAACTCTATTTTTTTTTCTTAAAAAACTCTAAAATGCAGTGTTTCTCATACTAAACCCAATATAACAACTGTATTTTTTTCAACCCTGTTCTTGAGGTGTTTATTTTCATCTCTGAATCTGAATCTAAATTCAAAATATTCAATTTCGAAAAATTCAAGATGTCGGAATAAACATGGCGGACAAAAAATTTAAAAAATTAACACAGTCTATTTGAAATTATTTTTCAGGGGGTTTTTATGGTCGCTGAATTTGAATTTGAATTCAAAATGAACAATTTCGAAAAATCAAAGATGGCGGAATCAACATGATAGATCGAAATTCCCAAAATAGGTACATTATGTTCGGAATTAGTTAGCGGGTGGTTTTTATGGTCGCTGAATCTGAATCTGGAATTAATATTATCAATTTCGAAAAATTATTGAATAAAAAATTGTTGAATGTAAAGAAAAATGTACGACTGAAAGGTTTAACAAAAATCACTTTATCGCACATGTATCGAACCGTATTTTTTAACACGACGTGTGTGAAGCTTGATTTAGAATACGCTCTTTTGACCCAGCGTGTGCGAAATCGAATTTCGCGCACGGAATGTCAAAAAATGCAGGTTTTTCTAATATGAACATGTCATTCTTTTCAATGAAATCTGCCGTTTTAGTTCAAAATTTGTATCAGAAAATTTATTCAATAAAATATCTATTTTGAAAGAATTAGTTTAAATTAATTGTGTATAGGTACACAAAAAGTACTTAAACTTTAAAGTGTAATAATTTTTAAAGTTATAGTTGAAAAATAAATTTTTAATAATAATATTAAATAACCGTAACTTTTTAAAATTTCAATGAAGTGTATGAATCATACAGATCGATCAAATCGTTTCGACACAAGGAATCCTTATTTTTCTTACATCAGCTTCAAATTGTGATAATTTGAAAAGACATATTTGAAACATCAATTTTGAAAGATTATAAGTAACCATAACTATCTTATTTTTCAATAAAATGTATTCATCATGCCGGACGACTGTTTAGTTTCGATACAAAGAATCTTTATATTCCACATGAAATATATTTTTAAAAAACTATTTTTTGGATTAGGATATTAATATTATATATAGGTTACAAAATGCTATTCAAAATTGCTTAATCTCAAATTTGTCGAAGGAAAAAAATTTTCGTAAAAATTTAACTCAATATTGTCGATTTAACCTTCACAGCTTCAGAGATTTTCCGTTAAGCCTAGACTGGGTCTTTTGAACCCAGCCAAAATTGAGAGTCCAATATCTCTGGATCAAATTAACGTATCAGGATAAATTTTTTTTTCAAACTGTAGGTAAAAGTCTCACAAAAATTAATATTGTAAAACTAATAAGATGAATTCAACACATACTAAAAATATTTTTAAAAAACTGAAACAACTTTTCAGAAAAAGCGTTTGTTTTACATTTTTTTGGAAACAAAGCTTAAACAATAAACAAATTATAATTTATTATGATAAATCTAGAGTGAAAAAGTTGCACTTTCAGACCTTGGCAGCAGTTTTTTGTTTCATTTAAAAATCATATTTTTTCTTTTTAACTAAAATGGCCACATTTTGACATTTGTAATATGAATGATTTCCCGTTTCATATTATTTCCATCTTAATGTTTGTGTACAGGGTATTTATTAAAGATACAAATCAACAATTAATTTTCAAATGCACACAATTTATTTATACAAAAGCTTAAGATTAGCATCTTTAACAACTTAAACACTTTTTAGACGTGTGTTCTCGGCAGATTGACTTTTTACAAGTCGGACAAAAGTATTTCGTTTTTCTGTCGAGACTGGACGAACAAAAGTGGCAACGTTTTGTCTTTTCAAGCACATTCATTTGAAAATTGTCATGTGGATCCTGCTCTGCTCCCCCACTCTTATTGACGAACAATAACTGGAACTTTTCGTTGACGCATTCTAAAGATATAGTGAGCCGAAAAATTCGTTCGGGTGTCCTAGACTCAAGGGGGGTAGGTTGGTGTCCGACGCCGATTTTTTGGTAACTTTTCAGACTATAAAAAAAATATTTTTTTGGGCAATCGTTCATATTTAGGGTTTCAAGTCACCCCTTCTATGTTTTTCACTATTTTGCTGTTTTCAGAGGTATCAATGTATTTTCTTTCTTGTTTTTACACAAAATTGTTTTAATTGGTTCTATATTACAATATAAGCGTGAGTTGTAAAACAACTTACCCTCTAGAATATCATAGTTCAGAAAATCTACCCCTAGAATGCTTCGCCATACGACATATATAGTTTAAGTTTTTGGACTTTGTAGCTGCAAATATCTTGTTTTGATATTAAATTCAATTAAGGATCTTCAGTTTTATTCAAAATAACCCCTAAATTATGTGTCACCCACCTCTTTAATATTATCAATGAATAAGAAATATATTTATTAATATAACATTTCTGTAAGTAATAGATTAAAATATTTGGATTGGACAATCAATAATAATATAACTAATTTTTTTTAACGATGACACTTGTTCTTATATTAATAAATCCTTGTTATGTAAAAAATACCCCTGAAAAACTTTTTATTTTTTTGTTTGGCAGGCGATTTTAATGATGAAAGATACAACAGAACTGTTTATAGAATTTATATTTAGGTTCAGGCACGTAACATTATATTTCCATTGTTAATTGTACACACATACACATACTACACATACACATACCACACATTAAAGATTTTTAAAAATCTGCCAGTTCGTAAATTTTCTCTAATAAAACAATTAAATTTTCAGGTAAAGTCAACGATTCTCAGTTGGCAAAAAGACATTGTCATCGTGAAGACGTCTTAAAGACATCCTTAAGAGGTCCATGTCAGTGCAATTGATGTTCTAAGGATGTCTTTATTACGTCCTCAGGATGGTCAACGTCTTTTTGCACACTGGGTTACCTACATTTTGCAAATAGTAATGAATGAAAAAATTATTCCTTTTTTTATATAAGAAATATGCAATTGTTTTAAATAAATGGCATTTACGGAAAACGGACATCTTAAAATATCTAATAAAAATTTCAGAGTGGACCGTTGGATACTTTATAATAGACAGCTAGTTTTTTACAGTCGGGTCGCTTTCAATCACGAACAAATTGAAATCTGTAAAATTTACAGATTTCTTCTGTTAAATTTACAAATGTTCAATGCTTAAAAGGATGGATGACACATAATTTAAGGGTTATTTTGAATAACACTGATGATCCTTAATTGAATTTAATATCAAAACAAGATATTTGCCGCTACAAAGTCCAAAATCTTAAACTATATATGTTGTATGGCAAAGCATGGGAGAGGTAGATTTTCTGAATTATGATATTCTGGAGGGTAAGTATTTTTACAACTCACACTTATATTGTAATACAGAATCAATTAAAACAATTTTGTGTAAAAACAAGAAAGAAAATACAATGATACCACTTAAAATAGCAAAAGACTCAATAATATAGAATGGGTGACTTCAACCCCTAAATATGAACGATTGCCAAAAAAATATTTTTTTTTTATAGTCTGGGATCCTCTTTTCACCTGCAAAGTTACAAAAAAATCAATTTTACAAAAATTCAAAATGTACATAAAAATTTAAAAATTCAATATTTTTAAAAATCCTTTGGCACGTTTTGAGATATTGGTGGTGCCAATATACCCTACAAATTACATCAATTTATCTACAACTGTCTTTAAGTTAATAGGGCGACAAAAAATGGCGACATCCATACATACATCCACACACACACACACACACACACACATCCGGACAATTGATTAGAATGTTGTATTAGACATTTATCACGTGAGGAAAGTTTAATTAAACGATTTTAAAAATATTGGAAAATGTATCGAAAACAAAGCTTCCTCTATGAGGAAGCAAAATTGAATAAATTAAAAAATTCCACTTAGAAAGCACTAACCTTATATTTGCTAAAGAAAGAAAATTGTTCTTAAAAAATGAAACTACTATTATCGAATGAAATTTTTTCTAAATTTATCATTAACAGAGATATTTGGTGTTAAACCTTTAACTGAGATGCGGGAGAGCAAGAAATCATCGGATTGCATACAAATTTTTAGTGAAATACTTTTTTTTAAGGAACAAGAATTTCAATAATGTAATTGGCTTTTTAATACTTTGCCATTTTTGACACACTTTAATCTAGAGTATCACTATTTTGGTACAGTGTGTCTCAAGAGAATATTGGTCTATTTTTTTGATTTTGAATCACTTTAGAATCCACAGTCAACGGTCGTTGCATATCCGTCAAAAGATAATGGTGTGTGTATCACTATCCATTAATCTAATACCTGGTGAAAGGAGTCATGCTGTGTGCCGTTTGCCATGATCAGTACGATCGCAGCCTCAAGTTTCAACGACCGCGCTGGCTGCCCATTCTAAACTAATTTGTTGTTTCTCGATAGAGACCCGAAACCCCAGCATGACGTGTCTGAGTTACATAAAGAGAGTGCCGTTGCCGTCGCCTTTTGCGAAGGTTTGCGAAGGACACCTTGTAACTAGAGTGTGCAATGCCTATTACATATTACCAGATCATTTGGCAAGTCATTGCCTCGAAAGCGCCCCACTCGCCGTTCACGTTCATTGTTGTAGTAAGTGTACTATAGTATATGTCCGTCTAAAATTTACCTAATGTAGTGAACCACTTACGTAAACGGAAATGGACTCACTTATTACGAGAGAAAAGTCAAGTAGTACAATAGTTCACTCTAGAACTATGTCAGGGTTTGGAAATTGGAACTTCTATTACTATTGAGCATTGATAAATTCTTGTGTCGGATTTATAAACCTTTCATCGATTTCGAGGTCAGGTCTCATGTTATGTTATTTTCAATTTCACACATGAAATTTACTTCAGTTTCTAAGTTATTTAATCAATAAAGAACTCATGTAATTAAAGTTTCATTTCGAGGATTCTTAAAGGATCTATGTCATAATAGGATGTATCAAAAATGACAAAGCATTAAGAAACCAATTTGTATTCAGCAGATTGTGACAAAGTTCAAGATAAACTGATTCACGAATTGTCGAAGAATTCGTTGATTATCTTCTACATTGTCTATATATACTGTGATGTGTTATATTTTATACCACCGTACCACGTAAATGTTGCAACTACCCATTATCTGATTGGAGCAATTAAGCTCTTGAACAATCAGCTGACTATACAAACGACGATCCGTATCAAGGAAAATCACACTTATTACTATTGCACATTCACACATTTTATTTTATTATTTGTTCACATGAATAACTCTGAGCTATAGGGGCTTAGGGCAACAGCACTCTCACATCCTCTCAACTCCGACGTCTCTTTTCGCATCGCAAAGCCCGAAGAGGATCCCTGTCAAAGTGCATGAATGTGCATTTGACATAAAGGCAAATGCCTTTCACATAAACGACCAGGAAGATGAAATCTCTGTACAGCTGTCCTTTCGAACCTGGATCAACCGGCTGGCTGTAAGCCTGGTAAAAAGGAGTGGATTAAACTGAATAGAAAGTAGTTGGAATATGGGCGATTTTTCTACTCTTTTAATTTAAAGCAATATCGAAAATATTGAATTTGAATTGAAGGAAAATATTTGAATTAATTTTATCGATATACGTATGTTCTCATTTCAATCCTGTTAAATCCTGCGACTAAAAAGGAAAACGTTCTAATTCTAACACGCGTGATAGATTTGAAGTCAAGTTAATTCTGCCAAAAATGAACACATTTTAATTCTAACGTGATTGGTGGATTTTAAATCAAGTTAATTTTGATTAATTTTCTAAGAAAATTGTGAAAATTGCAGACAATTTAATCCCTTTTTCGAAATAAAATTATCAAAATTTCAATATTATATTCAATCCTGCAGAATTAAACTGGATTAAAGTGTTGAAAATTTAACTCAAATTCATAACGCTTTCAATTCAAAGCAATTGCGTTTTTGAAAATTAATAGCTACTATTTTTTTTACATTTTACTTACTTTTTCACCATGAAATATGATAGTGAAGTGATAGTAGTGATAGTGAAGATGGAGAATATGAAAAAGATGATGTTTTTGAAAACAATATTGATTAAATGAATTGAGTGAATCAGTTGATCAATCGCTAGCGTCATCAAAAAATAATTTTCCTAATGACAATTCTAACTGTATTCAATATGAAAATGATGATGAGACTCCTTTGAGTGTTAGGCTAGATGCTTTAGACGGTATTTGGGATAATAAAAGGAGAAAATTTGATGAAAAGAGTTACTCTGACCCACAACTTCCTTCCGATATTAGATCACCTTCATAGATTTTCCGGTATCTATTATAGTTTCTGAGAATCTAATTGATACAGTAATTGACAAAACTCATTTATATGAGTAGCAATTACAAAAGTCATTTGAGAAAACAAATAAAGAAGAAATTTTGAAATTTTTATGTATGAACTTGATAATGGGAATAAACAGATTTCCCTCCATTCGGGATTATTGGTAGTCTAATAATCAATTGCACAACTCTTACATTAGCTTTGTCATGCCTCTAAATAGGTTTTATTTTCTACTTTCTCACATACATTTGAACGATAACTCTGCAATACCAAATAGAGGTGAAACTACTTACGGCAAACTGTATAGAGGAAGCCGTGGAAAAGCGGTATAGAAGATTTTTTAAAGCGGCATTTGACCTCAATTAATCGGTATATATATTAAAATTTTCAGTTAAATACCCATAAAAGCTGTATTATAGATTAAAGTAATAAACCACTAATTCGATTGTGCGAAAAAATTTTTTTTAGTGAAAAATTGATAATAACGTTAGGTATACCGCTTTGCTATTGATGAGAGCATGGTAAAATTCAATGGCAGGAGTACTCTAAAACAATATAATTCACAAAAACCTATCAAACGGGGTTTCAAAATTTGGATCAGAGCTGATAAATATGGTTTTATTTGTGAGTTTCAGGTTTTTGCAGGAAAAATTGATGGCGTGGCTGAGAAACAATTAGGAGAGAGAGTTGAGAAAGATTTAACCCGTAAAACTATTTCTAAAAATTATCAGGTTTATTTTTATAACTATTTTAACAGTGTTAATTTGATGATTGACCTAAAAAATCACGACATACTAGCTTTTGGAACAGTGAGAAGTAATAGAAAAAGCTTACCACAAAATCAAATAAATGATAAGCAAATGAAAAGAGGAGATTATGATTCCCGAACTTCATACAAGGGTTTTAGTTGGATAAAATGGAAAGACAATTAATCTGTGCAATTTTTATCTAATTTCCACGATGTCTATATCAATACTAGTATAGGTAGACGCCAGAAAGATGGTAGCATCCTTCAACTAAATTGTTCCCAAATTACTAGAGACTACAATTCTTCTATCGGTTATGTTGATAAAGCAGATCAGTTGAAGTCTACGTATGAAATCAGCCGAAATAGCAAAAAATGGTGGCACCGATTATTCTGGAATTTTGTTAATGTAAACGTGGTGAAATCATTCATTATTTACAAACAGAATAACCCTAGTTCTAAAATGACTTTGAAAGATTTTTGATTGCAAGTTATTAGTGAGCTGATTGGCTTTTCATCACCTGCAAAAAGAGGTAGAAAACCAAAGCAACACGTTTCTAGTAAAACGAAACCACAAGTTTTAGATGAAATAAAATTTTCTCAAGCACCACATATTCCAATCAAGATAAACAATCCAAGAAACTGCGTTTGCTGTAGCACCAAAAAACATCTAATAAGAACTAATTTTATATGTGAGACTTGCAATGTGCCATTATGCACAAAACAACAACAAAATTGCTACCAGATATATCGTAGATTAGGATCTACAAAACAATAAATATTCAAACATATTAGGCACAGACTCAAAGGACATGAAAAACAAGAATAATTGTAAGTGTTATCCAGAAAAAAAAATAAAAGTACAAACAAGATATAAAAACAAACAAGCTGTGAATTCGATCTCGGGTGTTCCATTTAACTATATTTATATTTTTTTGTGCTCATTTTTTGATTACTTTGCTTTCTCATTATGATAATGTTGCAAATAAAGAAATGAAAATTTTCAAAAATAAAAATAATCATAATCTTCTTAAAATTCAATAAAATTCATTAATCAGACAGGTCCATCGATTCGATTCGATGCGAGGAATCTTTCTTTCCTTCACATATGCTTTGAATTTTCAGTATTTAAGAAGTTATAGTCGAAAAATCAATTTTACAAAAATTCAAAATGAACATAAAAATTTTTAAATTCAATATTTTGAAAAATCCTTTGGCACGTTTTGAGATATTGGTGGTGCCAATATATCCTACAAATTACATTAATTTATCTACAACTGTCTTTAAGTTAATAGGGCGACAAAAAATGGCGACATCCATACACACATCCACACACACACACACACACAGTCATCTCACATACGGACCATACCATATGAGATTGATCCAAGAAAATAAGTACTTGGTACGGAATGCTTGGAACTAGTACATATTTTCTTAAATTTAGTAAATATATGATCAGATTGAATATATAATTTTCTTATTCCAAGAATTTATGATTTTAATGTGAATAAAGAATTACTTGAATCAAGGATTTATATGCTACAGTTGGAATACCAAAAAAAAAAAATTGTGCTTTCACACAAGCCTCACCTACATACATATTATGTCGATCTCGAAACCGAATATACATATACCTACACTATTACATTAAACATTATTTTATATTTATTATTTATTTAAATTAGAATTGACAACATTAGAAATAATTACATATATGTATATTCTGAAAATATAGGATATTATTAAATTATAAGCTGAAACAGAAAAATTGGGTTAGCGGGAATCGAACACGGGTCTCCGCTCTCCGGGACAGCAGTCGGGCGATGTTCCACTCACCTACGAAGACATTACAAGAGTCTGAATAAAAACGTCCATATAACCTAAATGATAAATGATGATTGTGATATTCTGGAACCAAGAATTTTTATATTGTATCAAGTAAAACAATATACTTAATTCAAGAAGGAGAAATTCATACTTTCATTTACTCATCTTAAGAAAATATTTATTTGATCTAATAAATTATATGTATTACATACAAGTAAATAATTGAATGGAAATAATTACATATTTATTTGTTTCTAATATATATTTAATTGATCCGAGTAATTTTACTGACACCATTATTTTCTTGTTTCTAGAAATTCGTTTTCTTATGGTAAAGAAATATTAATTTGTCTCAAGTAGAATCAGCCAAGTACATGTGTTTACTTGAACCAACGTAAATTTTTTTTCAGTGCAGATAATCATACCTTATCATATTTTCTTTAATTTTATAAATTTTCAATTTGATATCCCAATAAATGTAGACGTAGCGTTGCAGAGAAAAAAATTTCGGTAAGGTAGGGATCGGATAAGACTTACATGGCTTTAAGTAAATGAATTTCTCTTTTCATTTCAAATAAAAAACAAATTTTGTAATTTGCACATGAAGAATAGTATATTGCGTAGGTAGAGTCGAGGGCAACGATTTAACGAGTGTGAAGGTAGCTTCCCGAGCGAAGCGACGGTAGATATCACACGAGTGGAATCGTTGCCTCCACCCGAGTCATGCATACAATTTTTCATTACACCGCAAATCGAAATTCGGCTTCAAATGCGATTTTCAAAACTATTAAAGAAACTTTTCAAAATATTTTTTTCTACCTAAAATCCATTTTAAAAACAAGTAACTTTTACAATATAAGGGATCATTCTTGGACAGTAAAATAAAAGCATAAAATCAAATATTGAAACTATTTAATAATTTAGACATTTGGAATGTCACAGATCATGAAAATGAGAGCGTTTGGAAAAAACAACTTGAGTCAACTTAGGTAACTTTTCTAGAGAACAACTCATTTCCACATATTTCCAAAGGTATTAGAAAATTTTAAAAGATTGTTAGAGAATTTTAACATTTGAAGAGACTAGAGGGTTAATTATTATAACTAATATCTTTCGAAAGAAGTGTGAAAAGGCGGAAATACTCAAAAGGGAGCTTTTGCACACCGTGCCAGAAAGCCTTCTCTTGATACCTGTCGTAGGGTCACCAAACGTCCTTTTTTAGAAGGCTTTTTCCTTCGACGTCTTTCACACAAACGAAATGTCCTTATTTTTAGTCATAATAGGAATTTTCTTTAAATTTGATTTATTTTAGGCGATTTCATGCGTATAAATCCATTTTTACATTCTCATCGGAGAATGTATTAAATTTGTGTAAAATTTGACCCCTCCAATTTTTGTCAAATGTCCACGTTTTGGGACCCCCTGAACCCGAAAAACATGTTTTTACGATTGCGTCTGTATGTCTATGTCTGTGTGTCTGTCTGTAGATTTTTAGTTTGTGAGCACGATAACTTTCGAAAGAATTGACCGATTGTATTGTCCTTTGGTATACTCTTTTAGTGTCCTAAAATGAAGGCCAAATTCTTTGGTCAGCCATTTTAGATAAAAATTCAAAAAGTTGGATCATTTTGAATATTTTTGGAACCACTTTATTTTTTAATTTACAAATTCTATGCACGGATTTTCGTAGTACTCAAAAAGTCGAACAATTTTTCCTAATGATTTTTTTGGATAAAAAAAAAATTGAAAGACATAACATTTTGAAAATCCAAAAAAATGAAAGAAAAATTAAATTAGAAGCCAAACAACGCCCGAAATAAAAAAGTCTAAAGATGAAAAATATTTCTTTTTGAACGCCCTTAGGAAAGGCAAAACAACTTTTTGAATTTCCTTAAAAAAATTTAAAATTCAAATTTTTAGCCAAATAACGCGAAATGCAGAGAAAATGATAAGAAACATAATTATTGGCCTTAGAAAGATCTACAAGTTCTCCTTTGGCCATTTTTCAATAGGATGAGTATTTTTCGTTTGAATCATGAAAAATATTGTTAAACAGAGCCGAGCGCAAAGCGCGAGGTTTAAATCAAATATCGAGCGCGAAGCGCGAGTGCCCTGATGAGAATGTGCTCCTTAAGATCGATAGAACCTTAAGTAAATTAGTTTACTTTTGCATTCAAAGCTGTAATTTAATTTAACCCTTTGCGACGCAATGGGTTAAATTACCTACTTTTCCTAAGTTTTTATTTAATTTCTAGTACAGGTTGACATATAAATACGAATGCTTTTTTTTAACAAACTCTTAGGGATGTAAGGAGTACAACTAGCACAAAAAAGTATGTGAATTTGTTAATTACTCATTAGTTATAAACAATTAAAACTCGAAAATCTCGTTTTTTTTACAATAAATTCGGCTGTGTCTAAACTAAAAGTCTTAGAGATCTAAAACTTTTTTCTCCAATATCTCAACGATATATTTTTATATCGATATATATAAACAATATATTTTTTGCAGAATTTTTCATAGGTCAGTTTTTTCAAAAAAAATTTTCAAAATTTACAAAAATAGTTTTTTATTATGTTGGGCTATAAAAGATTTTGAGAAGCAGTGATAACTTCTCAATGAGCATAAAGCTCGATTATGTGGTTTTTGGGGGCTGCTGATTACGATTCTGATATCAGAATTCAAAAATTCAAAATTGCGGCTACATAATGGCAGCTGTTTTTTTACGAAATCTGTGAATTTTGTTACAATGATCACTAATTCAATTTGAACTTTGGCGCCTCCCAGTACCGTATAAGAGGTTTTATGCCTTATAAGACGTTTTATGCCAATATAAAAAAAACATCAAATTTAGCCAATTAAAGTCGCCATATTGGATCCGCCATTTTGAATTTTACAATTCTAACGTCAGAATTGAAATCAGCGACACCAAAAACCCCCACAAAAGACGTTTTAGGCCAATATAAAAAATATCAAATTTAGCTAAATACAGTCGCCATATTGGATCCGCCATTTTGAATTTTACAATTCTGACGTCAGAATCGGAATCAGCGACCCCGAAAACCTATAAAAAGATAAGAGCAAAAATATAAGGATTGAAAAAGAAATTCGCGTCGCAAAGGGTTAAGGGAGCGTTCACATATGATGTCACACACCGTGGGTTAGGGGGGGTTCTTGTCAAGCGTGACAAATCATGACATGGTGGGGGACGAGTCATTCTGCGCGTGATATCACGGATGGTTTCATATTTTTTATTCGCATACTGAAAAATATTTAATTCATATATCTCCTAGCTGATGATAAAAATTAAATATAAATTAAACATTTTGAACTATGACATTTTCCATAAAAAAAGTTTTAATAATCAGGTATATATTTTTTTATTATGTTCATATTGTTCATATAACGATTGATTCTCATATTTAAGAATGTTCCGAAAAGTGTTTATTATAATTATTTTTTAAAAATTTTGAAAAAGGGGGGGGGGTCGAAAGAACGTGACGTATTATTATGGGAGGTCTCTTCAATTCGTGATATAGTGTGACATTGGGTACGGGGGAGGTAAAAAAGCTTGAAATACAGCGTGACATCATATGTGAACGCTCCCTAATTTAAGTTTAATTTAATTAAATTTAAAAAAATATATAAAAATATAAATTATAAATATAAAAATATAAATTAAAATATAAAAATATAAATTATATATAAAAATATATAATTTAATTAAATTAGAAAAAAACATATAGGTACAAGCGTCCTGTAAGGTGCAAGCTTCACGAAAGGCAAAAGCGACCCGCGCGCGATGAAAATGTGCCCGCCAAGCGGGCAGATTTTTTTTGTCTGTTGAACTTGCCTGTTAAATATCACCAAGTGTCAGAATGGTCTGTCTCTTTCACTTTTGCATATGAACTTTCTGTAAGTAAGCTGCCCACCCCTGCCGGAAAGCAAAGCTATAATTCATTTCAGACATTGCATATGGGTGATTCTCCACAAACAGGGAACTTTCGTGTTTCGGACCTCTAGTATCTAAAATAAGTGGTGTTTCTTTATAAAACTTGGCTAACTTCTTCATTTTAGTACAATTCAATACCTCCGTAGAAAAAATCAAGTCATATCATCGTTTGTCTTAGAAAAATGCTCTCAAATACTCGAAAAATTCCTTTTTGGGATGTCTCCACATGTGCGGCGCCAAGTTTAGGGATAGTTTTGATAGTTTCAAAGTTTGTCTCAAAAAATATATAATTCATGAGAAATATTTAGATTTGATATATTAGTAGAGGAAAATGTAATTATACACGTGTCTTCCTGAATGTTTTCGATGGCTACGTTAACCGAATCTCTCATACTTTTCGTCAAGTTCTGATCATTTTTTAGGTCTTATCTTTTAATAATATCTATAACAAAAGCCACACTACTCATTTGTCGAAACGCCATAACAAAAAATTAAGAACTTTTTTTGCAAAGTACAAAAATGTTACAGAAAGTGTGGCGTATTTTCATTAGTACCAGATATCATACCTGATAAGAACTTTCATATTTCATAATAAAAATCAATGAAAAGATGACAATTCCGTGTAGCACATAAAAGAGAAGTTTTTGCCGGAAGGATTTATTGATTACTTTTGTTTTCAAAGCGTAAAAAATAATTTTGTATGGTTTTCAAATACCGTCGCCATCGGATACCGTCAGGGACGAAGCTAATAAAAGCCCTTTTCCAAATAATTTTATTATTCAAATCGGTAATTAAAATTTTTCTACTTCACGTATTATACTATTGCAATTATGATTACAATTTAGAATAATAATTGTAAAACTAAAAAAAAAAGTATTTCAAATTTGAAAAAAAATTAAATTTTGGAAAAACTTTTCATTTTTTAAGAGACAATATATTTAATATTTGAAACTGAGGATCTTGCTCCTCACATATTATGAAATAATAATTTATTGAAAATACTTTTGATCGTCGAAAGAGGTAAAACCTGTTAACGGTATAAAGTCCGTAACATTTTCGACGACCAAGATTAATACCATTGAATACTATTGTAATGTTGACGGATCTTGCTCCTCGACATTATGAAACATTAAATTATTAAAATATTACTATTGAAAATACTTTTTTTCGTTGAAAGAGGTAAAACTTGTTTACGGTATAAAGTCCGTAACATTTTCGACAAGCAAAATTAATACATTGAATTAAATTGATTATGACATTTTGCTCTGTCCAATATTGATACTATTGAATATGTTGAATAAATTAGATCTTGCTGTGTTCATTTAATAATTTGTGAAATATAATTAAAACGGATCTTGTCCCGGTTATTTTGAAATTGAAAATGAATTAAGTAGTTGGATCTTGCTCTGCTATTCAATTATTGAAATGATAAATTGATTGTGGTAGTTGGATGACAGATTCTTGCTCCGTTGTCCAATGTAAAGTTAAATTATTTAACTAGTTATCAGGATCTTGCTCCGTTAGCTAATTTTTTAATTATATAATGGTTTTCCTCCCTTACCTAAATTACTATAGGAGTCGAATCATAGTAGTTTAAATTGAATTGAGTAAGGGTTTTGTCCATTGTTCAATAAAATTAATTAAGGGTTTTGTCCATTGCTCAATGGAATTAATTGAGTAAGGGTTTTGTCCATTGCTCAATTAAATTTATAATCAGATCTTGCTCTGATTATTTTGACGTCAGCTGAGTAAGGGTTTTGTCCATTGCTCAGTGCAATTATAATTGGATCTTGCTCCGATTACTATAACACCGTCTGAGTAAAGGTTTCGTCCATTGCTTAGTTGAATTTATAATCAGATCTTGCTCTGTTAATGTAACATCAACGAAGTAACGGTTTCGTCTTTACTCTTTAAAATTAAAGTCAGATCTTGCTCTGACTAATTAAAAACAAACTAAAGGAATTTTACTTTTTTTTGGCTCATTAGTCACTTTTAATTAAATTCAATAATTCAGTTATTTTCTAATTCTGGCCAATACTCGTTTTAACGCCTTTTATATTTTTCAGGGTTATTGTTTATCAAAATTGGATTGACTTTGGTTCAACGTTGCTATCGCTCCTGATCGACAATGCTTCTTTCTTCAAAAGGGGAACCGAACAAAGCTCAGGCCCGTAAGACGACCGGGGAGGGCACATCGGTGTTCAAAGAAAAAACAACGAATGACGTGGCGATAGACAACAGTATGAGCGAGACAGACGAGATGTGGACACCGTTTGAAGACAAGACAGGGGAATCGGTTGTCGCTGAGATTAATTTAGCATATTGCACCGGTTTTTCTCGCGGCGTTGGAAGGGGAAGAGGGTGCGCTTTTCTAACACCAACCCCCAGCCGACCTGGGTCGACTGTTTCCGGTGATGACCAGAAGTATCAAGTCTTTCATAATAAACTAGCGTTTTTGTCAAGTCAGTTAGAAAAGGTTCTTCAACAAAATAATTTGTTGGAAAAGCTATTGTCGACGAATCAAAATCTAGTTGATCGGGATCAAATTGGATACTCCGATTGCCCCCCCATCGCAAATGTCGCGGAATCGGAGTTTCGAAGGGGGAAGGGTTCGTCGAATGTGGATGGTGACTCGGATCGTTTAAATTATTTCGCGGACGATGAGTTTAATTTTGTTATCGAGCAGGAATGTCAACCACTATTCCCAAGCAATAACAATCTTTTGCTAAATACAAATGTAAAGAATGTCGATTTAGAAACTGAAGTCATAATACCGCGACGAATTGAAATGATAATAAATGAGCCGAATGCTAACAGACAAATAGCCGACAAAGGAAATCTTGTCTCCCAACGAAGTTGTCGTGAAGTCATGAATGGTCAGGAACGTTGTCCTCGGAACGACATGTGTCCAGAGCTATCGGGAAAAGTCGTCGAAGAAACCGTCCGAGAGCGGGTTCAATTCAATTTAAATTGTAGCCAGGATTGATACCACACGAAATTTGACCTTGTCAAAAATCGTCCTGATGGATTTTCCGACTGGAAAATAGGGAACGACGATCTGTTCTGTTGTCGTCCCAATTCTCATTCAGACAAAGTTCTGATTAATGGCGAGCGACCGTGGAAAAAAGTAGTTAAACCATGTAGTATCATGTATCATTAGTGAAAATCATGATGTTCCACTGGTGGGACATCTGGGTCGTAATAAAACGCTAAATAGAGTCCGCCAAAATTATTACTGGCCAGGTATGACTCGGAATGTCAGATCTTTTCTCAAGAACTGCGAGACTTGTCGTAAGTTGAAATATCATCAAAAACCTTTTAAGGGACAGTTATCTACAAAGCCCTTATGGTCACATTATGTTGTTGTTGTTGTTTCTAAAAATCGAACAAAGCGAGGAAATTCGTACTTGATAGTTATTCAAGATTTGTTTACGAGGTATATCGAGTTATTCCCTGTAAGGCATAGGCCCGGTAAATCTATGGTTAATGTACTCGAGACTATTTTCGATCGTTGGGGAACACTTATATCAATTATCACGGGTAATGGTATGGAATTTATAAATAACGACGTTAGAGCTCTTTTGTTGGCGAGAGGCGATGAACATATCACTATTCCGTCATCATATCCCCATACTAATCTCGTCGAGCGTGTTAGTCAAACTATAAAGCCGTTGATTTCCCTATTCATAAATAAAAACCAAAGGGAGTGGCATGAAGAGTTGTCTAAGGTTCAGTTAGCTTATAACACAATTCCACATTTAGGCATTAGAAAATCGCCTTTCTTCTTGAATCATGGACGTGAAGCTTAAATAAAACACTTAAAAAAGTTCCCTGAAGACATTGACGATTCGACTGTTGAAGACTTAGTTGACGATTGGACAGCGCGTATGGGTGAAATTGACAAATTTCGTCATTTAGTAAAAAGTCAAATAAGAAAGACTCAGAAAGGCGCTTAGCCAAGGTCAGTTCACATAGGGTCGAGTCAAAACAAGTCAGAGCAGGAACTAAAGTATATTGTCCTGATAAGAAAATGAGCTACAAGTTTAAAGCATATTCGAAGTTAGCTTGTAAATAGGACCAGCTTTTGTTCATGAAGTATGTGGACCAGTTGCAGTGGAATTGGCGTGCATGACTGGCAATGTTTCTATCTTGATATAGAATTTTCGATTTAAAGATTCCTCGTCGATGATTGTACTCCAATAATGTAATTTTTCAGTGCAAATCATATGACCGATACGTTTGTCTCATCTTTCTGCGACTGCTGAGATGTTTTCAAACTAGCAACGTGTGTGGATTTCGCCTATTAACTCAGGTTTCTCTACTCGGGCTCCGGTCTCTAAGGAAGTGTTGGAGTCAACATGACAACAAGCTGAGTTGGAGCGAAAGATATTGAGTCTCGTTGGAATTCAAGGCTAAGTGGGCTCAGTCATCCAAACCCACAAATTTTGACCTCGACAGGCTGTTCGAAGAGATCAGGAATTGCCGCTACCTGAACTTAAGTGACCAAGTCAAAGAGGGTCATCCCTGCTCAGATGCAAGCTAAGAATGTTCGATGAAATTGGTTGTTCGCTATTACCCATGCTACTATGAAGAGTGTTGTTGAAGAGGTTCTTTCGATGAGTTTATCAAAAGCACTCGTAGCACCGTCAGTAACTGACTATCCAACGTTGTTTGACAGGATATCTTGATTTGAGGATGTTCTACAGGAGTTAGGTGTTCCACACTTGACGAACCTCAAACATCTTAAGCAGCCTTGATCTTGTCATCAAAAGGGACTCAGATGTTCGTCACTTACGTCGAAGGCAACATGTCGTCGTTGCGTAACTCGCAAATCCAAGGAGCGTCATTTCTAATAGTCGTCTACCTTACCGACTAGGATTTTGCGGGTTGTGTGGTGCCGAAGGCTTCGACACAAAGGATTGTGTCTACTCTCACGTTCGAACACGAACAGACTTTGAGAAGGTCTCCAGGTTACTCGTAGACTTATCACTGTATTGTCGTGAGAGTCCGGACTGCAATGTCCGTCATAAAGGAGTGGTCGACTGGCTTCGACTCAACTTACCACCAGGACTTCGTAGGTGGCTCCCATCTTCCATCAGTATTTAATTGGCGAGGGTTAGCAACAACTGAAGAGAAAATCAAGGCTCGATTCACGGATGCTGAAGACTATCCGAATCGACTCCGACAATTCCTAATTTGAGAAAACGCACTTAGTTAGAGGAGTGGTGCCTACCAATCCAGAGGCTACGAGTGCAATTCAATTCTCGGAGAACAAAGACAAGTGGCGATCACGGCACTATCAGCACCTTTTGTCGCCGAGTCACTCGGCCGAGTTTTAGAAGAGAGACCGGTGCTGGGCGACGCACAGTGGGTTAAAAAAAATTTTGCGGACAAATTGATATTTAAAAGCTATATCTGAACCGATTTGAACCTTTTTTTTTAAATTAAAGCTTACAAAATTTCGCACAAAACTGCCGATCCATATTTTGAAAAAAAAATTTCTTTTTTTTTTATTTAATAACAAAAATGAAAAAAAAAAATTTTGTTTTTTGAGTACCGAGTTTCGAGAAATACTTGTATTCAATCCCAAATACCTAGAATCAATGAAGCAACTATCTAGAAAAGTTGTCCAATAGCTTAGAAATTGTTTAAAAATTTATTGCATTTGTTATAAACAAATAAGTGGGTAAAAATGGATTCATGGGGATTGACAGTGATTCGTCAATTTATTCGCACTAAATATGAATCATTTATAGACAGAAACCGATTTTTAACTAAATTCATGGAAGACAATAAATAATTTGTTATTTCATAAACAAATTTTATAAACAATTAACCATATCAGGTATTTATGATAACATAAATGAAGTTTTTTCTACTGAATCGGCAAAAAATTATACACAAATGTCACTTACTTACCCGATTTAGTCATTAAATAATAATTAAAGATTGTTTAAACAAATTTAATTAACAAATGCACTGTTTGGCTATTTTTAGTGGTAGAAACTTGGTTCTTTCAACATAATCAAGTGTAAATGACTAATTTGTAAACCTTTAGGGAGTTTACATGACAATAAACAATTTTAATTATTAACAACAATTATATAAACAAATTTTTATCAGCTTCGGAATTTGTAGAAAAAAAATGCATTTCTCGGCTATTCATAAAAGTAATAACTCGGGGTTTTCAACGCGTATTACTGTTTATAACTAACTTCTATACATTTTTTTATACTTTTAAACTTTTTAATTCTTTTTCTACTTTTAAACTTTTTATTATTTTTAACTTTCAAAGTTTTAAATCTTTTTTTCTGTAAAAAAAACTATCCGATTTTTTACTCCTAAGCAGAGATATTAGTAATTTCTAGAAGCATTGCTCTAGCTTCTGGAAGCAATGGTTTTTCTGGCTTTACGAAATCAGTTCTTAAACTCGTTATATAAAGATCAGCGCAGAATAAAAGGTAATGCAGTAAATCAGTATTTGTGTCAATACAACTGCATTTTCTGGTATTATTTTCCCTGCACCTTTTGAAGTCTTTATTTTTGGCTTCTTGTGCCTCTTCTGATGATTGACCGATTGGAACAACGAGATTTGTTGGAGATTTTTTGGGAGATTCGAGTGTAGTTTAAAAGTATGGAAAAAATTAAAAAGTTTAAAAGTATAAAAAAATGTTTTAAAGTTAGTTATATACAGTAAGATACGTTGAAAACCCCGAGTTTTTACTTTTATAAATGGCCGAGAAATACATTTGTTAATTAATTTTGTTAAAACAATTATCAATTGATATTGATTGATAGCAAAGAGTCATTGCTAAATGATAAGTTTCTCATGAATCACAGAAACACATTTTTTTTCTCAAAAAATTTCGATGCTGATAAAAATTTGTTTATAAAATTGTTGTTAACAATTAAAATTGTTTATTGTCATGTAAACTCCCTAAAGGTTTAAAAATTAGTCATTTACACTTGATTATGTTCAAAGAACCAAGTTTCCACCACTAAAAATAGCCAAACAGTGCATTTGTTAATTAAATTTGTTTAAACAATCTTTAATTATTATTGAATGACTAAATCGGGTAAGTAAGTGATATTTTTCTATAATTTTTGGCCAATTCAATAGAAAAAACTTCATTTATGTCATCATAAATATCTGATATGGTCAATTGTTTATAAAATTTGTTTATGAAATAACAAATTATTTATTGTCTTTCATGAATTTAGTTAAAAATCGGTTTCTGTCTATAAATGATTCATATTTAGTGCGAATAAATTGACAAATCACTGTCCATCCCCATGAATCCATTTTTACCCACTTATTTGTTTATAACAAATTCAATAAATTTTTAAACAATTTCTAAGCTATTGGAAATTTTTCTTAGATAGTTGCTTCATTGATTCTAGGTATTTGGGATTGAATACAAGTATTTCTCAAAACTCGGTATTCAAAAAACAAAATTTTTTTTTTTTTTCATTTTTGTTATTAAATAAAAAAAAAAGAAATTTTGTTTCAAAATATGGATCGACAGTTTTCTGGGAAATTTTATAAGCTTTAATTAAAAAAAAAAAGCTTTAAAGCGGTTCAGAAATAGCTTTTGAATATCAATTTGTCCGCAAAATTTTTTTTTAACCCACTGTGCGACGGGCAGGAGGTCAAGATCATTAATTCTACTATATAATTGTATGTGCGACCTATTTTCTTGATTTATATTTTCGATATTAGTGTACATTTTGCGATATTGTCAATTTATATTTACTTTTATTTTATTCTGCCATAGTCTTTTCTGGCTTGTTCGTTCATCGCTATTTAGGTTCTACGAAGCCGTATTACTCGCTGTCGAATAAGCGCCGAATTGTGTCGATTTAGTTTCGTTTGTTATTTTATTTCGTGGCGATAATGAGCGAGGTCTTGGGCAGAATTGATTTTTTTTTTTTGATTGGTTCCAGGCACATCTGTTTTTGTTTTGTCAATTTTACATTGGTAAAGTTGAAATTTGAATGTCTTATAGTTTACATGATTGGACAAAATGGTAATATATATTAATAGTCTTTAATAATTCTTCCTAATACTTAATGGTTCAGTTTCAGGTAGAGTTTTCAACACTCGCCACGACGTTACGGTTTGAAGGGGGAGAATGTGACGGGAAGTAATTTTTGAGTAAAGAACTCCAAGTTCCCGTGAACGTCGAAGCGGCAGTTTTCGACGAATTAATTTAAATTTGTAGGTATGGCAGGACTCTTGCACTTGAGCGATAATGAGAGCGCAACCTTACCGACTTAGCGAGATCAAGAGCCGCCTCGGAGAGCTCACTCTTGTGTCACCATACCTGGCGAAAGGAGGTTTTGTAATTACATCGAAAAGAGTCATAGCGTTTTGTATGAATTTTGTGTGGATTGAGTGATTTGGTGTGATGAGTATTGTTAGTCGACCTTTGGGGCTCATATCATTTTACATGGGGCAAGTCTTTCTGCGGCATGTCACACCTGCGGCATATCACATCTGCTGCGTGTCACAACTGCGGCATGTCAGAATTGCGGCATCTCTACCCATCGGCTTCTCTCCCGCGCAGCATTTCTCACAGTGAAATTGGCATTTTTGCGGCATTTCTCATCAGTGCTTAGTCTCCCAGTGGCATCTTTCCCTTCCAAAAAATTTTCTAAGTCCAAATAAAAATGGTAAAAGTGCGGCAAGTCGCCCTGGATTTATTGTCTTCCCAGCGGCATCTCTCATGCGAGAAAAATTTTTAAGTCCACATCAAAGTGGCAAAAGTGTGTCAAGTCTCCTTGGAATCATTGTCACCTCTGCGGCATCTCTCGCCCGCGTCAAGTCTTCCCAGCGGCATCTCTCAACCGAGAAAAATTTGAAAGTCCACATCAAAGTGGCAAAACTGTGGCAAGCCTCCCCAGAGCTAATTACTATTCCTTCTGCAGTATTCACCTTCCCGATGATTTCAATGTATGTAATTATGTAAATACTAAAAATATTAGTTTTCAAAACTTAGAAAATGTTAAAACCGTGCAGGTCCTTAATAGATACGAATTATCCCAAATACATTTGTCAATATTGTAAAATACAAAGAATAAAAATTATTATGGTTTTTAGGTTTTTATTTACTTGTAATGATAGAAACTAACTGTGAAGTAGTATCAACTTTTATAATCATTCGATGAGCACTTTGCATCCTCGTAAAGGAAGCATTGAATTTTGATAACACAGGCACACAAAAAAATAGTTCAAGTTCCCGGAATCAGACTAGTATATCTTCATGTTTTTTGGGTGGCTGAATCCGAATCCAGTGTCCGTTTATCTCAATCAGATCATGTTGAAAGTCATTTCAAGGTCAAATCCTGAAAAAATAGTTAAATTGATTAAAATTATTATTCCTATATATTTTTGGGGTCGCTGAATCCAAATCCAATGTCCGTTTGATCCGAAAAGGTCAAATTGAAGGTCATTTCAAGGTCAAATATGTTTATTCTTCAAAAAATGAATTTTTGATTGCAGATTCTGAAAGAACGAGAAATTTTACGTCTAGATATGTATTCAATTTTTTTTATAACCTAACCCCCAAGATCATTCTTTTATTGTATGGAGGGTTCATATGACAATTGCAAAAATAAAAAAATGTGTCTTCACGGAAGTAAACTACTAAATCAATATGTTTTCTGAGTCACTGAGTTAGAATCCGAGGTTTGTTTGCCTCCAGTATGTCAGGGTCAAGTTCATTTCAAGGTCAAATCCAGAAAAAATGTTCAAATTTTTTCGCATCATCTCTCCATTATATTTTTGGAGTCGCTGGAACGTGCATTTTGTATCTCACTCTGCTACGTACGTTTAAGTACGAAAAAGGTTTGAGAACCTAGAACATCCTTCTTTGTAGGATCCGAAAATATCTTGCAGCAGCCGTTGATAGATCCAAAGAAGGTATTTATACCTACATTACATATAAAATTAGGACTCATGAATCAATTCGTTAAAGCGGTGAATAAAGAAGGCGATTATTACAAATACTTACGAGATCAATTTTCAGTTCTATTTGATGCTAAAGTAGGAGTGGGAGTATTCAATGGACCTCCGATCAAAAAAATGTTTAGAGACGATCACTTCGTAACTCAAATGAGCCCTATTGAAAAGAATGCGTGGATCAGCTTTAAGAAATTATGTAGTAATTTCATAGGCAATCATAAGAGCTCGGAAATGGAAAAAAGTGCAAGAGAAATCCCTTGCACAGATCTTTTGAGGATAAACGAGTACGTTATAAAAGAAGGCGAAACGATGAAGAAGTAGCAGAGTGAGATAAAAAATGCACGTGCCAGCGACTCCAAAAATATAATGGAGAGATGATGCGAAAAAATTTGAACATTTTTTCTAGATTTGATCATGAACTGAACTTCACCCTGACATACTGGAGGCAAACGAACCTCGGATTCTAACTCAGTGACGCTGAAAACATTGATTTAGTAGTTTAGTCCCGTGAAGGCATTTTTTTTATTTTTGCAATTGTCATATGAACCCTTCATACAATCAAATGAATGACCTTGGGGCTCATGTTATCAAAAAAATTGAATACATATCTAGACGTAAAATTTCTCGTTCTTTCAGAATCTACAGTCAAAAATTCATTTTCTGCAGGATAAACACATTTGACCTTGAAATGACCTTCAATTTGACCTTGTCGGATCAAACAGTCATCGGATTTGGATTCAGTGACTCCAAAAATATATAAGAATAAGAATTTTAATTAATTTGACTATTTTTTCAGGATTTGACCTTGAAATGACCTTCAACCTGACCTGTTTGAGACAAACGGACTCCGGATTCGGATTCAGCCACCCGAAGGAACGTAAAGATATACTAGTCTGATTCCGGGAACATGACCTTTTTTTTGTGTGCCTGAGTAATTTAAGGACTTACAATAACAATAACTTCCTTAATTTTCATTTACATGCATTAATCATATAAGTTAATTGATTCGTCTCGACAAAAGGAATCTTTATTTTCCTTACATCAGCTATGAATTTTGATTATTTGAGAATTTATAATCGAAAAATTGATTTTTGAAAATTACAAGTAACCATAACTTTCTTATTTCTCA
Organism: Synergus gifuensis; assembly: GCA_904066015.1. NCBI lineage: Eukaryota > Metazoa > Arthropoda > Insecta > Hymenoptera > Cynipidae > Synergus > Synergus gifuensis. The sequence goes on from CAJFCO010000414.1 coordinate 74,851, forward strand.
ATGAAATAAATGTATTAATTATAATTGTCAATCTATTCGTTTTAACACAAGAAATTTTTAATTTACTTACATCAGCTTTGAATTTTTATTATTATTAATTATTCATTAATAATAATAATTAATTAATTGATTATTATTAATTACTTTGATTATAATCATTATTAATCAATATGATTTATGCATGTAACTGAAAATTAAGGAAGTTATGGTTATTCTAAGTCTTTAAATTATCAAAATTCAATGCTTCCTTTATGAGGAAGCAAAGTGCTCATCGAATGATTATAAAAGTTGATACTACTGCACAGCTAGTTTCTATCATTACAAGTAAATAAAAACCTGAAAACAATAATAATTTTTATTCTTTGAATTTTACAATATTGACAAATGTATTTCGGATAATTAGTATCAATTAAGGACTCGCACGGTTTTAACATTTTCCAGGTTTTGAAAACTAATATTTTTAGTATTTACATAATTACTTACCTTGAAATCATAGGGCAAGGGAATACTGCAGAAGGAATAGGAATTAGCTCTGGGGAGGTTTGCCGCATTTTTACCCATTTTTATAACAAAGAAATTGTTCTTTGGTGAGAGATGCCACTGGAGATACTTGCCACAGTTTTGCCATCTTTAGAAATACATAGAGGAAATTTTTTGGGCTGAGAGAAAGCACTGGGGAGACTTGCCGTTGGTGAGAGATGCCGCAAATGTGACAATTCATCTTGAGAGACTTGCCGCAGATTTGAAAATTAGTTCTGTGAGACTAGCCGCAGTTTTGCCACTTTGATGTGGACTTCTAAATTTTTCTCGGTTGAGAGATGCCGCTGGGGAGACAATAAATCCAGGGCGACTTGCCGCACGTTTGTCATTTTTATTTGGACTTAAAAAATTTTTTGGAAGGGAGAGATGCCACTGGGAGACTAAGCACTGATGAGATATGCCGCAAAAATGCCAATTTCACTGTGAGAAATGTCGCGCGGGAGAGAAGCCGATGGGTAGAGATGCCGCTATTGTGACATGCCGCAGTTGTGACATGCCTCAGGTGTGACATTCCTCAGATGTGACATGCCACAGATGTGACATGCCGCGGATGTGACACGTAGCAGATGTGATATGCCCCAGGTGTGACATGCCGCAGAGAGACTTGCCCCATGTGACATGATATTGGAACGAGAACAGGGACTTATATTTACGAAACAATACGATTCTAATTTGCTATGAGTTGACTTGGAGAATAATCTCAATCGATACCTGAAAGGAAAAGAATTATGCACAAAGAATTAATAGAAACAAGAAAACATTTATTCATTCAAAAATAAGAACAATTATAAGCTTAGAGAATTATCGTCGCCCGCGTGCGGAAAGACTCGATATAATTCAAAATTATGCAGTTATAAAATGACTCGATATAAACTAATTTGTTCATCGCAAGACGAACGAACGATAATACTCTGAGACAACAAAAACAATCTATCAATTTCTATTATTGGTCATATGCCTTTCAACGGCTACTTCTTTATAAATCAAACATATTTATCGGAAAATTGTCAAAATCAGATTGTTCAGCATATAAGATTACTAAAATTGAGTGTTCAAGATTTATTCAGAAATATGAGAACTCTCTCGTGTCCCTAACTGAGCTCAAAAATCAGAGAGAACATTTATTTAAGACATCAGCGCATGCTCAGTCTTACAAATTGTTTTCCAGTGCCCACGAGAAATACGCAATTTTACAAGATCAATTTTTTAGAAACTTAATACGAGAGAAAAAACGCAACGCGACCATTATTAAAGCGGCATTTGATAACTCGCGGCCTAATTTCGCGAAAAGTAATTAGAAATCTCCCATTAGTGGCAAAAACAACCCAATGAAGCGATTATTACCCGTTCTCCACAGCTTGGTATAGCGTGCATGAAGAACCGGTAATTTGACGGTAAAGTTACCCCGACGCAGAAATCTTACCGCCAGCCTTTCGCAGCTTGGTAGAGCGTGCACAAAGAACTGAGGGTGAGAGAGATAAATTGGCGAGTGAGAAATAAAAAATGTAGAGCACCAGCAGCTTGGAACTGCGTACACTGATGTTCAAAAAACTACTCCTCACCAGGGTAGGTTAAAAAAAAAGAAAAAGAAACCTCAGCTTGGAGCAGCGTACAAGGTTTCTTGGCTATACTACCTGGCTAAGTTGAAGTCACCACTGGAACGTGTGCCGATGAGTGTCGTTGATGAGAGAGCAGTTTGCTGTGCGAGCCTAGCGTGATTCAGGCCGCATCAATATTGGATCGATATTTGATTGATACCAATTGACACTTGTCGGCGTTCTGCCGTGCCGACAATGTGTGGTCGTGAATGCCTATATTTAGGCATGATGCAATGACTGTGTACCATACCGTTATATGTTCCCCTTTTTGAAAAGCTTGAAGCAATGAGAACTTTTCAAAACAGTGGCGCTGGATGAACTTAGATGTCTCATGGTTGGGATTGCTCCTGCTGTAGGGACATCATCGTTCAATGAGTGCGGTATTTTTTCGGCAATATACCGCTCACGTTTTCTTGCAGGTGGAAGTCTGGACCAAACAGTTCGTAGAGCCGTTGATCTAAAGATGGCCTTTCTGGCTCCCAATCGACAAAACCTTCGTCTTCGCTTTCCAGGTCGATGACCTCTGGAAAATTTGTCCCTTGGTCTGCCATGGTTCTGTTTGTCCAGACCTCGGTCTGCGTCATCCTTTGTACCTTTCCAAAAGGTGGCTTGTACAATCTTTTATTTGTTATTTTCCTTGCCACTCCGATAATGACCTTCTGTGATGTTATTTGAAACCTAGCCGTGAGGTGAGAACCTGTAGGAACTTGGACCGCCATCTCACACCTATCTGGCCAGTCCATTGCGTCAGTCTGCATAGCAGCATTCATTTTGTAACACGCTGGATTTTTCTTGTTTAATGGAAAAATCGGTAAAAAGAAACGGACAGCACAAGAGAATAGTAGATTCCAGAAAAGATTAATTTGATACTTGATGGTATCTTCGCAAGTCATTTGCGTGGAACTTTCCTCGTTCCGTACCATCAGCAATATTAGTGATTTGGTACGTCCCATCACCAAGTTTCTTGGAAACGACATACGGCCCGTTAAAAACTGCCATGAATTTTGCAGTGCGTTTTAAAATTTTGTCTGAGAGGTTATATGCTCGGACGAGCACCTTTTCTACATCCTCATATGATGTAAATTTCTTATTTCTATCATATCTATTCGCCCTACAAGTTCCCTTTTCTTTAATTAAATTTTTAACGATCATAAGTTTGTCTTCTTGAGAAGGTACATTGTTTTTCTTTGCCTCCTTAACCCATTTATTCCAAAAAAAAGTGGGCGTTTTTCCTAACATGATTTCCATGGGAGTCATCCCAGTGGTCTCATGATGGACTTCGTTGATAATGTTTTCTATAATTTGCAGATTCGCATACCAGGAGGAATGTGCGTTATCGCGCAAAAGGATCCTGAACAGTTTTGACAGTTCGCGGTTAACCCTTTCAACCATGTTGGCTTGTGGGTGACGAATTGATCTTAGGGTGTGTTCTATGCCCTCTTTTCTTAATTTATCACCTTGTTGGTGAACTGTGTTCCGTGATCACTTACGCTTGGGTTTCCCTATCTTAGAAATATAATCGTAAAAAATTTTTAATATCGTTGCTTGCGTAGTTTGTTTCTGTACCGCGGACAGACGAACGTACTTGCTAAACCCATGTAGAACCGCTAGAACATATCGATATCCGTACTGAGAGGTTGGCAAAGGCCCATAATAATCAATAAATATTGCCTTCAACAGCAATATAATTCGCCTCCATTCGATTATGAATTATAATCTAGGAATTGAATTACAATTATGAATCGACATCATCATACCAGTGGGCCCACTCACACATCACACACATGATTATGTAAAAAAAACGTATCTTCTTACTTTATTCATTATTTAATAATAATAATAATAATAAATATGAGTGGAGGATATGTTGCGTCCAGACGTAAAATTTGTAGAGTGCAAATAATATTGGAAAGAATTAGCTTGACAGATTTTGGAGATAACACAATAGAATAACGTGACAAGTTTTCGAGATTTTTTACCCATGTGTTTCAATAATGTAAAATTTCAACTGCATTGTTAATTTTACTCTATTACTGCTGATATATTATGTGTTATATTCTAATACAGTTTCTAATCTTCATAATCTGTTATTAATGCTTGTTTACAAAGAATCAAAGGTAATTTTGTGGACTACCAGGTGTGTAAATATGAAACCGGAATTTGCCAATAGATGACTCTACCTGTCTATGTAGATACCGACAAACCGCGACAGTGGCCCCATCTTGTTGTTCACATCTCTGACAAAGATTTTTGACACACAACAATACAAGTTTCATAAAATAGTATAGTTAGTAATAGCGTTAAAAATGTCAAAATTTGTGCCCGGAAAGTTTGATTTGCGGACAGCATTGATTTTCTGTTACCATCTGAAGAAAACTGCTGCAGAATCGCATCGAATGGTTGTCGAAGCTTACGGTGAGCATGCTCTTGGTAAGTCACAGTGCTTTTAGTGGTTTAAAAAATTTTAAAATGGCGATTTTGACGTAAGAAACGAAGAACGTGGAAAACCACCAAAAAAGTTTGAAGACAGCGAATTGTAAGCATTGTTGGGTGAGGATGATGCTCAAACGCAACAACAACTCGCAGATCAATTAAATGTGACACGAGAAGCCGTCTCCATACGTTTGAAAGCCATGGGAAAGATCCAGAAGGTGGGAAAATGGGTTCCACATGAACTGAATGAAATACAGCAGGAAAACCGAAAAACCACTTGCGAAATGCTGCTCACCAGGTTCAAAAGAAAGTCATTTCTCCATCGAATTGTGAATGGCGATGAGAAATGGATATATTTTGAGAATCCTAAACGTAAAAGATCATGGGTAACTCCGGGCAAACCATCGACATCGACTGCAAGGCCAAATCGCTTTGGACGGAAGACAATGCTCTGTGTTTGGTGGGATCAGAAGGGCGTCATATATTATGAGCTGCTAAAACCTGGAGAAACCGTTAATACTCAACGCTACCAACAACAAATGATCGAATCTGAATCAGGCTTTGCGTGAAAAATGACCAGAATATCAAAAAAGGCAAAACAAAGTGATTTTGCTTCATGATAATGCACCATCACATACAGCAAAACTGGTTAAGGAAACGATTGAGGCATTTAGTTGGGAAATACTTGCGCATGCGGCTTACTCACCAGACATGGCTCCGTCCGATTACTACCTATTTGCATCCATCGATGGGACACGCACTTGCTGAGCAGCGCTTCTCTTCTTACGAAAATGTACGAAAGTGGCTCGATGACTGGTTTGCCTCGAAAGAGCAACAGTTTTTTTGGCGTGGCATCCACCAATTGCCAGACAGGTGGGAAAAATGTATAGCTAGCGATGGAGCATACTTTGAATAAAATATTCTTTATCATTTTTATACAATAAAAGTGTATTTTTTATACAAAAATTCCGGTTTCATTTTTACATACCTGGTATATGTGAATATTGCTAGTACTATAGTTAGTTTTCAGCTATTTCAAAGAAACTTAGTATCCAACTTAGTAACCAGTAGCATTTACTTACATTGAAATTTTTCTCATTTCAAAGTAGTTGACGAGTCGATAATTTACCTTTTTGCTCGTTAATGCCTGTACTCTAATCATTAATGACACATATTACTAAGCGTGTAACACGAGCATCAGTTTTTGTCATATATCAAAAAGTATTTTCTTCAACACATGTCAGAAAAACGCAAGTTTTCTAACGTGTAAAGCGGGCTGGACGTTTCTGTTTTCAGACCGATGAACACAACGGGAAAAAAATCTAATAACAGGGTAAAAAAACACGTCATAGGTAAAAAAAGATTCAGAACAGGGCAAAAAAGACTCAGAAGAGGGAAATAAAGTTCGAACGTGCTACCTCTAGCGGAGAATATTGGCACTTCGTCACGGCGTTTCAATATGCCATATGGTTTTCTGTTTTCATGGAAGTGTAACCTCAAAATAGTTGTTCGAGTAAACAGCGTCGTAAGTAGTAAGAAATCGTAGGCTAGGAGATTTAAAAGATGAGTTCCTACGTATGACCAGCTGTTTCTGTATTATTATATATTACTGTACTATTATGTAACCAAATGTTTCTGTCTTTAATACTTTTTTAATACTTTTGAGGTATAGACGAAAACTTGCGTTTTTTTGGACATTTATTGAAGAAAATAACATATGCACCACGGGAGGGAGGCATTTTTGTCTCGCGCGACAAAAAACGCCTACTTCCCTCCCTTGGTGCATAATATACTATTTAAAAAATCCAAACTTCATATTTGGAAAAGCTACATTTCGAAAATAAAAATATACAGAAATTTAAAAAGGTTAATATTTTAAAAGGTTAATAATTAAAATTTGGAAATATACGAAACAACGGCAAAATAACTAATATAAATAATTATAAAAATAAGGAGTATAAATAAAACCATTAAGATATTTCAATAAGATATGAACATTTATCAAAATGACCTGTCCATTATAGTTTTTATGCATTTATCATTTTTAATAGCTTGAGGCATTAAGTAGATTGCCAAGCCCAAGTACAATAACCCAATTTAATGCCTTTCTTCCGGATTCTTTTTACGGTTTCCAAAATCAGTTGACCTTCTTTCTAAAGAGTAATTTATTTTGTTTCATCGGCATATAAAACAAACGCCTACCCAGTGGGCACAAAAACATTAACGTCCTGAGAAGGTTCTAAAGACGTTCCTAGGACGTTTGTGTCAGTCCAATTGATGGCCTAAAGACGTCCCATGTTCCAAAGACCGTCTTTGGAACATGGGACGTCTTTAGGACATCATTTTGACTGACAAAAACGTCCTAGGAACGTCTTTAGAACGTTCTCAGGACGTTAATGTTTTTGTGCCCACTGGGTATTTATATAGAAATTTAGTAATTTTTATAAAAGGAGAAAAAAACAGAATTAGTTTAAAAATGTATCAAATTAGTTTTCTCTATACATAACAAATATTCATTTTATATATTGTTCAATTTTATCAATACATAGTTCATAGTATATCATATATAT
>CAJFCO010000414.1:82091-97157 GCA_904066015.1 Synergus gifuensis
TATATATATATATATATATATATATATATATATATATATATATAAATATGTAAAAGGGCATTTTGTTTGAATAATATGTAGCCTATAGTTTACTTTCACCGTTTAAAATTTCTTGAAAATTCAATCACATTTTCAAGTATATTAAAATTTCATTTAATAGATACTATATGAATCGAAATTTATAGATTGTAATTGAAAATTCAAGCACGTACATGCGCAGTATACCAATGCGCAACTGTGGATAGCAAATATTAATTAATATGGAGGAATTTTCTTGGTTTATTTATATTTCTCAGTGTTTTTATATAACTAAATGTAAAAAAAAGTTCACGTATTTCTGAGGATTGACGGCCAGACGCTTTTAATAATTAAAATTAATTATAAAGTAAAAACTTTTAATAATTTAAGCTATGTTCAAAGAAATTATAAGTGTGTTTGAATTTTCAAATAAGGGAGACCGGGGCTAGTTGGCCAATGGGACAAGTTGGCAAAGAATCTTTTTTCAAACAACGGAAATGTTAACAACGCCACCGCGGGTAATGTAAGTGTATTAAGTTGTGAAAACACTTCCCCTGTAATTTAACTGCATTTCTTAGCCTTGTGTCAAAAATATCATTGAAAAACTGCTTTTGACGGCGGCGAGTAAAATTTTTACTTTCTGGTTTTTTCCTTTTATAGATTAATAAATAATTAATATTGTCAAAACTAAATATGGTTTCCAATTGTCCATATCAACAGCTTTGAAATTGTGTATCATTCGAATATATTGCTTGTGTTCCTGAACCTACAAAAAAATTCAATTTTAAAAAACATAGCTAGGGCAAGTTGATCAATTTTCTTTGGGGCAAGTGGTTCAATGTTGTCCAACCGCTTTATAACCTCTACGTTTGTATTCAGAGTGGGGTCCACATCATGTCACATGGGGCAAGTCTCTGCGGCATGTCACATGTGGGGCATATCAAATCTGCTGCATGTCACTCTTGTGGCATGTCATACCTGAGGCATGTCACAACTGCAGCATGTCACAACTGCGGCATCTCTACCCATCGGCTTCTCTCCCACGCGGCATTTCTCACAGTTAAATTGGCATTTTGCGGCATCTGTCGCCAGTGGTAAGTCTCCCAGTGGCATCTCTTCCTTCCAAAAAATTTTTAATGTCCAAATAAAAATGGCAAAAGTGCGGCAAGTCTCCCTGGATTTATTGTCTCCTCAGCGGCATCTCTCTTCCGGAAAAATTTTTAAGTCTACATCAAAGCGGTAAAGCTGCGGCAAGTCTCTCAGGATTCATTGTCACATTTGTGGAATCTCCCACTCGCGGCAAGTCTCTCCAGCGGCATCTCTCATCCGGAAAAATTTTTAAGTCCACATCAGAGTGGAAAAAGTGCGCCAAGTCTCCCTGGACCCATTGTCACCTCTGCGGCATTGTTACGTACCAACCCTCTGAAAAATATTACCATTTTTATTTCTTTAAAAATTTCACTTGCAAGATTAGATCGATAAATTTCGCAAGTGAAGACCTCAATATATAAATTAAATACATAAAGAATATTTTACTGAGGTCACTGGTAGCAGTAACCCGAGCTGTCAACGAAATAATTAGTCAGATAAGAATTATTCTTTAAACTTTATAATTTGGTATAATAGTTTGGAATGAAAGAACGGAATGAATGAAAAGAATTATATCTCAATGCTTGCCATGTTCACGTTCGCATTGTATTATGAGTCATGAATACTTGGTTCGACTGCTAGAGATGGACGCCTATACCGAATAGCTAACGTAGATGCATGATGGCCGCACGGAGGCGCGTTATCGGACACTCCACCTCGCACCTCTCTTACCCGACCGTCCCGTCTCATATTCATCCTTCCGCATTCTCTTCCTCAGGGCTCTGACCTACTCTGTAATCAGCTGATTAAGGGGTTATTCTACTTTATACGGTGAAGAAAAAAACTATTTTTGAACATTTTTTTTGAGTATATCATGAACGATATGGAAATAAATATTTTTTATGTATGATAAAACATGTATTAAACTACATAAAAAATTTTTTTTATTAACTTTATTCAATGTTTATATTAAAAATAATGGCTGTGCGCAGGCTTCTCAAAATCAAAAGGGTAAACGGTACCAGGGATATCTCGGTAACGGCTAGCTGAAAAAAAACCAAAGTGGGTTAGCTTCAGTATTACTAAAACTAGGTCTGTTGCCTATAATAATTAATATTTATGAAAAAATAACAAAATGGCGGACAAAAATTGAAAAGAAAGGCATTTTTTTCACTGTTTTTTTGTTTAAAAAATTAGTAAAAATGTAATTTTTTAATATATTATAGGCAACAGACCTAGTTCAATATGTGTAGAATGTGTGGTTTAAATTTTATAAGGATCGGTTGAGTAGTTTTCATAAAATCCTTGGTACCGTTTTAAAAACGTTGTTTTGAGAAAAACGCGATTAAAGTTTTGTCTTTTTTTGTCTTTTTTTTTCTTTTCTTTTTTTTTCCCTTTTTTTTAGTAGTTTCATTGATTCTAGGTATTTGGGATTAAATACAAGTATTTCTCGGTAGTCAAAAAACTAAAATTTTTTTATTTCATTTTTGTTATTAAATAAACAAAAATAAAATTTTTTTTTCAAAATATGGATTAACAGTTTTGTGCAGAATTTTATAAGCTTCAATATAAAAAAAAAGTTTCAAATCGGTTCAGAAATAGCTTCTGAATATCAATTTCTCAGCGAAATGTTTTTTTAACCCACTCATGTGCGCGCTCAGGTAAGCGCTCCGAGGTAGTAATGTTCAGGTACGAAAAAAATATAGTTACACTGCTCCGATCTTTTTGAAATTTTGACATAATATTTCTAGATACATATTGTTTCGAAAAATGTAAGAAAAAAAAATCGATTTTTTGAAAGTGGTAAAGTAGAATAACCACTTAATACTCAGATATTGAAATAATATCATATAAATTAATTGCATTCTATTTAATAAATACTCAATTCAAATTGAGTTGAAAAATAGAATTAAAATTCTCTCGAAACATCAGTTACAAATGTCTCTCTGCTTGCATCAATCAAAAGTCGACATATTCCTGTCCTTATGTAAGACGAACAGAAATATTCAAACGTTTGCAAGTTTGTAGAATCAAATGAAACAGTGACCGATTTCAGGCACTTGCCCTCTTTTGAAAAATTCGCATTTCTGCAAATGTCACAACTTCAACACAAGAGTACTCGGTCAGAAATTCTTAACCTGGTTCCTTTTCGAAACACAAAATCCTGACACCTCAAAATTTCCCACCAAATCCACCGATGGCACACTTACGACGGGCATCATAAAAACAGAGCAATTCAATTGCTCTGGGCAGTCTGACGGAACTTCTTTACGAGTTAAGAAGCATCCCCTTTTTATAATTTAAATCGGAAAATCTGCGCCCGTCTCGCTAACATCGTTAATTCGTTTTCGCGCAGTCCTGTCGGGTGGCTACAACTTGTGTAACGAAAGAAAGGGTAAAAATTCAAAATCCCTTGTTTAATTTCATTCATAAATGCCGGAAAATTGTTCCAAAGGAATTAACAGATCAATTCGAATTGCGAGGGACGTAAAATCCTCAAAATTCAACTCGAGAAGAGAAAAAAGTTCCCCAAGCTCCTAGATTGACTAGTTTAATCATTAGCAGGGAAACTTTGGCTGATCTTAGGGACCATTATCTAGCATCAGCAACATAATTTCCTTGTGCTTTCCTTAAATAATATAAACTCGGTTTTCTTGTCGATAGTCATTGTGACCTTTAGGCTAAATTCGCCGTCTTTATCAAATTTTATAGTATGTCGACAGTCATTGTGACCTCTAGACATAAACAAATGTATAAGACATAGGAGAGAAAATTCGTGTTTATAATTCGGTTACTAATCAAAAACGTGCAGTGCGGGAAATAGCTAAATTACGCCGCGTAACTTGCTCGAAGTTTAGACATATGAAGGATTTGAAATTTTATTTCTCTTTTCGATAGTCATTGTGACCTCTAGGCATAAACAAATTTGTGAAGCATAGGAAAGTGAGAAATAGAGTTTTTAATATTCATTCGGTCGTAAAAAGTGTAATTTAGAGTTCTCAGCTCCGTAGAGGGGTAGACTGTATCGTTCTACAATTTTAGAATTAAATCTGCACAGGATTCCAATTCGGGCTCGAATCTCAAAACGAGCAAGAATTGAAATTCTTTGAACAAGGCACCGAGCTCATATAAAAACATTTAGAAAAGGGTATTGGGATTTAATTGCCCTCATGCCTTTTGGTTAAAAGCCAACTAATATGATTTTTGTGTGAATCTACTGAATTACAGCGAAGCGTGGGAGACGAATTATTCGCGAGTGAGTGAGAGAGAATAGTTCTGAATGGACTAGAGTTATCATTCGTGATAACGCCTCAAATAAAGAAAACGTGTACGGCCCAATAGGGATAAAACGGATCAGTGCTGTGCCTACTCCGCTTCATCCCTAGTGGTAGATAATAAGCTATGCTAGGAGATAGGTGAGCGAAACAAAACTGTATCGTTCCAAACTCTTTTACCAAATCGAATTTTTTTTACCACATTAACCTTGAATTTAAACCTTGTCAAAGCTACACAATCGATTGTTCCTATTTATGGGGTTTAACTTTGGGGGTTTCAGTATATAATTTCTGTTTATAAATTACATTTGGTTTTCTCTATTTATTTCTCCCATATGATGACATATTTTATCCTCGGATGAGGACAGGTGATCACGAAATCCCGCATAAATAATTTAAAAGATCGATTCATTATAATTGACTCAATCTTTTTCTTTTCTGTTATTCTCCGACTTGCCTTAAATGATTCTTTATAAATTTCTTCCCGGACTTGTTTTCTAAAGAATTGTATCATTGGTTCGTAACTGCATCTCTCGCCCGCGTCAAGTCTCCCCAGCGGCATCTCTCAACCGAGAAAAATTTGGAAGTCCACATCAAAGTGACAAAAGGGCGGCTAGTCTCACAGAACTAATTATAAAATCTGCGGCAAGTCTCTCAGGATGAATTGTCACATTTGCGGCATGTCTCAACAGCGACAAATCTCTCTAGTTGCTTCTCTCACTACAGAAAATTTTTTTCTAAGTATTTTTAAAGGTGGTAAAACTGCGGCAAGTCTACTCAGTGCCTTCTCTCACCCCAGAAAATTTCCTCTAATTATTTCTAAAGGTGGCAAAACTGCGGCAAGTCTACTCAGTGGCATCTCTCACCTCAGATAACTTTCTCTAAGCATTTCTAAAGATAGAAAAACTGCGGCAAGTCCCCCGAGTAGCATCTCTCATCCAAGAACAATTTCTTTGATATAAAAATTGGTAAAAATGCGGCAAGCCTTCACAGAGCTAATTACACTTCCATCTGAAGTATTCCCCTTCCCTATGATTTCAAGGTAAGTAATTATGTAAATACTAAATATTAGTTTTTAAAACTTGGGAAATGTTAAAACCGTGCGAGGGATAAAGTTCCGACTAGTGTAAACCTCTGAGTTGGTTTAAACTCCGTATACTTATGTATTTTGACGCGCTGATTACAAAAATGGTAGTGAAAATTGGTGAATGGTTGATTTTTATGGTGAAACCCATGAAAAAAACCATAAAAATCATGGCTTTTTGCGATTATCTTCGCTAATATGCAAAAATTTTTAAAATGTTTCGAATAAAAGTTGTAGACCTCACCGAAATACACATTTTTTGTTTTAAATATTTTTCTCTGCGAGTGATAGTTTCCTAAAAAATCAACGACACAAAGATTACAATCGTATCTTCATTGGATTCAGTTTGATACCAACTTATGCTCTTCACTCTTCTTCTTTTGCCATTTCCTTTACTATTCCTTTTACCATTCCCTTGACTATTCCCTTTGCCATTTCCCTTTGCCATTCCTTTTACCATTCCCCTTGTCATTCCTTTACCATTCCCTTTGCCATTTCATTTTGCCATTCCCTTTACCATTTCCTTTGCCATTTCCCTTCACAATTTCCTTTACCATTTCCCTTTGATATTTCCCTTTACCATTCCCTTTATCATTACCTTTAAAATAATTTTCTTTTACAATAATTTCCATCTAGAATATGAAGAGCAATGGTATATTGGTGTTTACATTCTCATCAGAGAATGTAATATTTTAAAATGAAAATCGATATATGGCTCATTACAAATAAAAGGTCATTTTTGGCCACTACGCATGTTGAGATGGCAATAATCAAGTTTGGGTTTGAAACTAATTTTTTTCTATTGTCTGAGGTGTTTGGTATACGAAAATCATAGTGGTCACGCAGTTGGAGGCAGTTATTTTCAAGGATTTATAATTTATTTATAATTATTTATATTTATTGTAGTGCGATTTTTCGAAGCGATTTGTCGTGCAATTATATGTATAAAAGACCGTGTACGATTATACGTGTAAGAGAAAATTTTTTTTGTAAATTTTCCATTATATATAACATTGTCAAAAACAGACCGGTTTTCGATCGGGTTACCCTCTTTGTATTCGGAATTCAACCGGGTAACCCGACCGGAAACCAACCAGCGCAGCGTGACGAAACAGACCAGGATCTGACCGGATACCCTGGCCGGATTCCGTATTCAAGCAAGGCAACCCGGCCAGGATTCGGCCCGAACCCGGTCACAATTTCTACACGCGTATTGTAACTTAGAATTAAATGTTTAAAAAGTTATAAAAATATGGTAAACAATAGGCTAGGATTGAAATAAGATTTAATAAAGAAATAAATTAACTACATGACTATTTTATTAATTATCATCATCAGTGGCTTTTATAATGATTTTTTTCGAATTGGCCAACTTACCCCGCCCTCTTGGTCAATTTGCCCCGTACTCGGGGCAAGTTGGCCAATTTGACACATCTCTCAAAAATATTCTGTCATTTTTTCAATAGTTAATATAAACGCCTGAAAAAATTCTCAGTGCTGACCAAGAGTGGTGAGAACCGAAATTTTTTTAATTTAAAGGAAAGTTCTGAAAAATCAATAAGTAAAAAATTGGCCAACTAGTCCCGGTTTCCCCTACATTTAATTGAAATTTCAATATTGGTAATTGCATAAAACTTCACACGAATATAATTGAAGTTTCAAAAATAAATTTCTAACAGTGTTAATTTCACTTACAGATGCTACACCATGTCTTATTAAAGCGGCTTCGACAGAGTTTGATAAGTTTATACATAGGGATGTTCGATTCCAATTCGATTCTTTAAAAAATCGATTTTTTTGGTTACGAGATTAGGCGCGCGCTTGAGCGCGCGTGTTTCGTTTATAGAAAGTGAAATGAAAATTGAAATCTTCGCGCCAAGTCGAGAATACTCACCACTTGACGCTCACTTCATGCGTAACCAGTGTTTATGCAGGAAATGCATGTAAAGGTAACGCTATGAAGTTAGCCGAAATTCATGTCCTTTTTATAATAGGATAAAATTCGATTCTTGAATCGATTCTTTGCTTTCTAGAATTTTAACATTGAATTTGATAAAAAGTTTCAATAAGATATTCAGTGAGCGTATATATAAATAATTGTTTATATATATAAAATTTTATATAAAATTTTGTTTTAAACTTTTAATTACTTTTTTTATTAATTGCGTTTTATTAGCTTCAATCTTTATAAACTTTCTTCATAATAAACTTTTATAATCGTTCTATTAACTTAAGTTTTATAAACTTAAATATTAATAATAACATAAATCACAGGAAATATATTAGGTGTACAACTTTGCTTCCGCCGTTTTTCGATAGATGGCTGCAGCGGTAAGTGTCGGTTGAAATAGGCAGGTCAAAAATTTCATACAGTAAGCTTGGAAATCTGTCAACATAACGACAGCACCACATTAGTGAATTTGTGTTTCCATCAGAAGTGTATTCTCGATCGAAGATGTCAGTTTTCGAGCCAACTTCTCGTCATTTGCGGGAAGTGTTGATTTTCTGCTTTCATTTGAAGAAAACTGCGGCTGAGGCTCATCGAATGCTCTCAAGTGCTTACGGTGACCGGCATGGCGGCGGAAGAGAAAAATTTTCGAAGAATCCGAACTGGAGGCTTTACTTGCTGAAGACTCGTGCCAAACGCAAGAAGAGTTAGCAGAATCATTGGGAGTCACTCAACAAGCAATTTCGAAACGCCTCAAAGCCATGGGAATGATTCAGAAGCAAGGAAATTTGGTTCCTTATGAATTGAAGCCAAGAGACGTTGAACGCCGTTTCTTTGCTTGTGAACAGCTGCTTCAAAGACAAAATCGGAAGGGTTTTTTACATCGCATTGTAACCGGCGACGAAAAATGGGTCCACTACGATAATCCCAAACGCATAAAATCATGGGGAATGCCCGGACATGCCTCCACATCTACGCCCAGACCGAATATTCACGGTGCCAAGGTTATGCTCTGCATTTGGTGGGACCAGCTCGGTGTGGTGTATTATGAGCTGTTGAAACTGAGTGAAACTATCACAGGGGATCGGTATCGAACGCAATTGATGCGTTTGAGTCGAGCATTGAAGGAGAAAGGGCCACAGTATCAAGAGAGACACGATAAAGTTATCCTGCAACATGACAATGCTCGGCTACATGTCGCAAAACCCGTCAAGACATACTTGGAAACCCTAAAATGGGAAGTATTACCCCACCCGCCGTACTCTCCAGACATTTCTCCTTCCGACTACCATTTGTTCCGATCGATGGCACATGGCTTAGCTGAGCAGCATTTCCACTCTTATGAAGAAGTTAAAGAATGGACCGATTCGTGGATCGCCTCAAAAGACGCAAAGTTTTTTCGAGATGGTATCCGACAATTGCCCGAAAGATGGCAAAAAGTAGTGGCTAGTGACGGACAGTACTTTGAATCATAAACAGGTAATCACTTTTTCAGAATAAAGCCTCAAATTTTCGAAAAAATCGGCGGAAGCAAAGTTGTGCACCTAATAATATTATTTAAATCACAGAAATGTTTACATCTTATTAATTTAAATTATATTTCCTGTGCATTCAATGCAAGAAATTTCATTTTTTCAAAATTTTCTGGTATTACAAATTGCAAATTATTTATTTTATTTTCAAATTGTGCTTTGAGTGAATGAATCGCACATGCTAGTGGAGCTAATACAATTTTTGCAAATATTGTCCTCCACCAAGCTCTGGGATCTTTAATTACTTCAGGTTCCCAAAGAAAATCCATAATAAACGATCCTTCCTTAAGTTTTAAATTGGACAAACATGTTAAAATTTCCTCTGTTTTCAAATTGAAAACATATTGTCCTATTTTAAGTATGAAATCTATCGCAGAGGCGTATTCTGTTTCATTGTTATCTCTTCCAAGATAACGAGGATCAAGGATATGATCTGCTGCATGTAAAGTGCTCGAGAGGTTGCTAACGTCTTCTTGTGCAATTTCTTGAAGTATTTCTTCATCTTCAAAGAGACTTGATGGTTATTGAAGATTTTCGGCGATGTAGTCTCTAATTTTTGAGTGTATGTGCTTTACGTCACTTAAGAGAACATGATCCTTAGCTTGCAATTTCAAATATTCAGTTTTTATTCGTTCCAAAAACGTACTAAATGAATTTACCAAACTCCAGAAGGTATTACTGACAATCAGTGACCTCAGTCTCTCTGAAACTTTTTCGCGAAACCTAAGATAATGCAATGCTTTTTTCATGTCTTGCAAAACTTCAGATTTTTCTAACAATACTTGCTTTGCATTTTTGTATTGTATTGTACTTTCAGTACACTGTTGCAGAGCAGTCCGAAATTCTAGAGCCAGTTCTTCTTCGGCAAGAATACTTGAAAGAATTTCGTTAAGATTATCGCAGATCAGAAGGTTTTCCGAAGAATCGATTAATTTTTCTAGAATTGTTCCAAGAATGTGGGAAGCAGATGAATATATAATTGTATTATAGTTTTCTTGTGACAAAAATGTCTTTAGAGAATAACAACATTCACTGTTGTTGAATTGTTGGCTACTCAATATGCCCAAACATTCTTTGGGTGCTAACTCTAAAATTAATGATTTCATCCTTTCCAATGAATATCCTTCTGATGTGGTTGATTCTTTTTTCAGAACGCGATAAAGAAGTTTCTCCGGCACAGTAATATAAATTGAAGTTTCGGTCGATGTCCTAAATATAAGAAAAAAAATATAAATTTTCGTAAAAATGAGTAAAGGAAGGTAATGCGTATTACATAAAATGTAAATTTTTTAAAATGTGCAAACCTATCATCGATGATTGTTCCATAGACAGAAGCTGATGCAATTTTATCTTGAATACCTCTCTGTACTCTGTCATAATCATAATTTAAAAGTTCATTGCCAAAAGAATTTGGCAATGAACATTTAGGATTCCACGAAGAAAATAAATTTGTCCACAGAGGATTGTCAATGCATTGCAGGGGCACACCACATGCAAAAAGAGTTTTAGCATATTGCCTCCAAAGATTGATCTAAAATAAACAAAACTGTAAGTTCTATTGACATTCACAGGCATACCTGTATTAATTATTTTATGCTGCAAACTTACTTTTTCGGCTTCATCAAGCTCGCTATTTCCAAACCTGGAATTTCGCGAATTGTTTGCTGATGAGGAGCAACTGCATGTAGTGTCTTGATTTTTCTTGTTGGAATTCTTTCTATTCCTCTTCGCTTCTATTTTTGCAATTACATCTGAGGCTGCCTGTTTTACGGTCAGAGGCACAGCTGGACACTTTTGGGCAAGGTGTCTACACACCCTGGTCACATTTTTGACATATTTTGTTTTGAAAAAATTGCACTTTGAAGACGATGAGTATAAAGAGACTTTTGACGATGAAGCTTATTGCTACTGTTCATACTGTCAGTGCGAGTAATAAATACTTATCAATATTAACGATTATTTGTGTATTTTTATATTATTATTATTATTATTATTATTATTATTATATTGTTATAATATATAATTTTATATAAAAAACATTTTAATAAAAGCATTAATATTCCCATGGAATATAATACAATAATTAATGTATTTTTTATTAACTAGTTCATTAAGTTCATAAATTGTATCATATACCTTTTCACATATTAAACTATTAGTCTTTAAAATTATTTACTAAATTGTACATAATATCATCCACTTATTTTATTCTACAAATTCAAGCATAAAATTTATTCCAAAAAATAACCTATATTGAGATAAGAAATTTGCTCAGATATCAACATATATTGACAAAAATTAATATCCAACCTAAATAAAAAAATAAAATTTTTATATAAATTAAAAGTATACAACTATTCTAACAAAAAAGTAGAATTTTATTTATGTAATTGATGTAATTATTAACATAACCTGATGTACGATGCAAAATATTTATCTTGTTGTTTATGAGTGAAATTTATTGAAATTTCATTAAAAGTAATTAAAAATAGTACTAAAATAGTATTTATAAAAACTTATTTAATAAATGCAACAAGTTTTCAATGAATTTGGTTTATTTATGAAATGTTAATTTCAAATTACTCTTAAAACTCCCGCGAATCTGTTGAACGCGTCGTCTGCTATGTCCAACTTTTTCCGCATTTTTATTATTTAAAAAAAATCTAAACGTTTAAAATCGAAAAATCTTTTCTCTAAATATCGAAGAAGTTATCGCATAATACTTAAACCTTTTTTTCCTCTAAAAACTTTTGATATAAAAGAGATATTTAGGTCTGACCGCGTTTTACCAGCCTTTTCCCGTCATGACCGGTCAAGATTGGTAATGACCGAGAAATACCGAGAATCGCCCATCACTATTTATAACGTATTATACATGACGTATAAAGTTCTCGATCTCGACCAATCAATTCTTTCTATAACGATTGGAAATGGAGAACTGCGATTGGTGGAAAACTTTGTGTATCGTGCATAATGCGTTATGTAATATGTGCCACTGAACTAACAAGCTGTGAACTTGTAGGCTTTTGAGACTGTAGGAGATCGGAGATATTATGATATCAGTTCAGTATTATTAATGTTTAAATTTCTAAACTTAATTGAAATTATATAATAAAATTATATAAAAGCAATAATAAAATAAATATTTTTACGAATAGATTCCTGTGCTTTCATTTGGAAAAGGCAATTACTTAAATTAAGAATTACAAATGTGAATAAAGTTCCGAACGTTCAAATGAACGAAATATTTTGTTTAAATTATATTTAATCCAGAAATATTGTCCCAACAAAAAATAACAATCAGGATTTCAAGTTTATTTCATTCTTTATTATTTTCAATGTAAATGAATCAATATTTAAAAAATTTTATAGTTACAAATACCACCATCAATACAAAAATTCATTCATTTGAACCAGCCCCGTGCATCGGCCGAGTATGTGTATGCAGTAGTAGTTTTCTTACGATCTGCAGGGGAAATGCCAATGGAACTAATCTAACAGATGGCGCTCTGATCAGGTAGGCTGGTCTTTGCATTGAAATGCATTAGAAAAATCAGAAAAATAATTAAAAACATAATTCTATTTACAAATAAACATGAAAAAAAAAAATAATGTAAAAATAAAAGCAACTTTGTCTAATAACTCTTAAAAACCATGGAAACATGCACTTTAATACTAATAAAATTTGATTTTAAAATGCATGCTTTTGAAACATATATAATTTGAATTTTATATTCTTATTATTTATTTTGTTAAGATTAATTACTATAAATATATATTTTTTTTTAAATATTTTAATAATGATATATCAAAAATATTCAAATTTAGACAAAAATATATATACAGAGAAAAATTTTTAATGACTAATCAAACTTACAAAAAATATGTTTCTTTTGTCTAATATGACTGTAATAATAATTATAATATAAATAATATTAAATTATATTAAAAATATTAATTTTTTTGGGGGAATAATTTTGTAAAAACCAATGACAAGCGACTGATAAATTATTTAATTCACTTTAAATATATATAATGTTCAAACCAAAAAATAAATTTTGTTTTTCATTAATCAATCGCTTTTAATTGGTTTTTACAAAATTATTCCCAGAAAAAAAATATTTTTAATATAATTTAAAATTATTTATATTATAATAATTATTATAGTTATATTAAACAATAAAAACATATTTTTTGTAAGTTTGATTATTTAAAAATTTTTCTCTATACATATTCTTGTCTAAATGGTCTTGAATATTTTTTAAATAATTATTGAAATATTTTTAAAAACTTAAACAATATATATTTATAATTAATAATCTTAACAGAATAAACAATAAGAATATAAAATTCAAACTATATATATGTTTTGTGACGTTGCAGAATTCTGTAACATCAAAAGATGTAGCTAACAGCCGGCACCGGAGACATTAACTACTTTGAATCGCGCTCGGTAATATGATCGACAGAAAGAGAGTCCCGCTGCGCAAACCCAGAGCACTCTCGAAATTAATTATTATTATTTCTAATCTTCGTTTTTGCGAGCTTTTGTTCTAACATGTAAACCTCGAGCCAATTGAAACACTTGAAGGATGTCGTTCTGAAGGAATCATGCAATTAAGAGGAAAGGAAGGATGTGTTGGAATTTGAAAATCGTCAGTACTCCCGCCAAGCACCAGTGTTCGCCGTCTCTCAGGCCGTGAGCCAGCTGTGTCAGTCAACAGCAAGGATGCGCGGAGCCCCGTGCATCCGGTTAAAGACTACAATTCTCTTATTCGTTCTTCTGAAGAGATTGTTATTTCGCTACTACATCCCGATCGATCTATTTGATTTTTGAGAATGCAATTCAGGGATGCTCAGACATCCTGCGGACTCATCTGGGTATTAAAAGATGCAAGCACTAGGCACAATGATCGCTTGGCATCGTTATGGTCATCGGAATATATTATGTAACGGTCACATGACTTATCTGACTGCTTTGATTGGCTGGATTCAACTGAAATTTAATGATGGTAGCTGGCCGATTTCCGTCTGCCTGTCAACGAGCTTCCGCCTTCATGTTCCTTCTACACTCTCTTTCTGGAAGTCTTTGTGGCAACAAGCCTTTTTCGTGTAATCTCCTTCATGGAATATTGAAAGATTATTGTTGGACTTACGTGGATTATTATCAGACTATTAATTTAAGGATATTGTTTTGAGTCTACAATGGCCGAGGTAACATCTTGTATTATTCTGGCAAGTTAGACAAAGTGTTAGTACAGATAGAATTACGTAACTTTTGAAATCACTGTGTCTCACTTCGCCATTTTTGATTCTTTGGCGTTCCGATTATGTAATACATTGTTTTCCTCGGGAGTGCTCACATACGCGTATTTATAACTATTTTGGAGAATTTATTCGATTTTACAATCCTAAATTCAGTGCTTTTTTTGATGTTTTGTAACGAAATATGGCATAGTTGTAACATAATCCATTGTGCCTGCCACATGTTCGTTTCTTAATTCATTTATTCCTTTTTTTTGAACCATTATTGAATTAAATTGAGTTTTGTTTCGGCAATGTTTGATGCGGTTGTAACGTTACGTAACGTGCCCATCAGACACTCGTCCATTATTGAGAATTGAATCTTCAATTCAATTCTCCATTTCAAATCTTTAGATTAAAGTTCAGAGATAACTCATTGTCTTTTTGGAGTCGATATAAAGTTTAATTGAATTGACGGATAACCGAACTATTTTCTCATATTGTAAATCAAACTACAGAATTCTTAAGTATGATATCGTAACTTATCTTCATTCGCGTATGATTTTTGTGATCCGATTGATTCCGCTTGATTATTGTTTTTGAAATAAACCAAATTGTTTCTTCTGTGAAATTCGGTCTCAATCTTTTTTCTGTTACGCTCTTGTATGACCCATGACCTTGAGATGAGCCAGTAGTTGTTATTTTTCTAGGATTTTCAGGTAAAGGACAAGATTCGGAATTCATCGTCATTTATTAAAGATAAATGACTGGCGCGATAAAAATTTGGGGTTCCGCTGTTTTAATCAAATTTCAAGATTGTCGAGACGTAGTTCCGCGGCCGGAGACCAGACCGCGTTACAGTTTCAAAAGCATGCA
>CAJFCO010000414.1:112157-124763 GCA_904066015.1 Synergus gifuensis
AAAATATTTATTTAAAAAACTAGGCTCCACGTGTCAAATGACATTCGATAATCTTTCGAATTATCGTCATGCGAACTTGAAGCCTTCCCCCCCTTGTAAAACATTCATATTTATTTATATTCATATATTCATTATTCATTACATTCACATTCATTCATATATTTATAATTATCAGCAAAGCTAACATCTAATAATGCAACTTTTGTTATCGACTGAGTTTTCAACCTAACTCTTGCTCAAAACTATATTGATGAAGAGGGCGCCCTAATCAGCGAAACTGTTTTGAGTTTATCAAAGTTCAAGTGTCAAATTATTTAGCATGAAAGAACTTTTTTTTTCAATTTTTGAACCAAACGGAGTCAACAAGCCTCCGTTTTAATGTTTTATACTATTCTCCAAATTTTTTCGGCAAAGCATTCAATTTTGTGGGAGAATAATTGGGTAATTTGAAGTTAATAATTTTCTGCCTGGATCGTTGGCAACTAAATTAAAATTTTAACTTTTTGTCTTGCCCACAAACAAGGGTAGGCCATTTCGGTTTCTTTTTATATATATTTGGTT
Organism: Synergus gifuensis; assembly: GCA_904066015.1. Taxonomy (NCBI): domain Eukaryota; kingdom Metazoa; phylum Arthropoda; class Insecta; order Hymenoptera; family Cynipidae; genus Synergus; species Synergus gifuensis. Next base: position 112,719 of record CAJFCO010000414.1, read on the forward strand.
TTTTCAAATTATTAGGCTACAATATTTTGTACTTTACAAATAAACTCATAGAAAGCATAGCGACCCTAACCTCAATGTGACAGATGCATTACAATTTTAGCACGAAAAAACTTTTTTTTCATTATTTGAACTAAACGGAGTCAACAAACCTCCGTTTCAATGTTCTCTATCATTCTCTAAAATTTCTCGGCGAAATACTAATTTTTGTGGGAGAATAATTGCGTTAATTGAAAATCTATAAAATCCAAAAATTTTTCAAGTATCACATGGCCTTAAGGATTAAATGTATTGCACATCCAAACAAGATTCAATAAAGATTTTTACAGGGAATGTGACTAAAGTGTAACGGTTTTTATTAGCAGACGAGCAGGCCGTTTGCACTTCACCATCAGAACTGTGCTTGCGCCATACTGGAGTGGAATTCTGATGCCGCGAAAATTTTGTAATCCGGAACGGACCTCTCTCTTTAACACCTTAGGATAAAAAAAGGAGGTACGTTCGGATACGTAATTCTCACGGCATCACAATTCCATTGGTGGTTCGAATTCCACTGCTGTTTGAAAAAAGGAATAACGAAGTTGAAACGACGGAAAATAAGTAAAAGCGCATTTGAAATTTAAGGGATGTAAAAAAATTTTTGATTAATGTTTGTTCCACTTTTGTAAAATTATTTACACTTTTGTCTTCGTTTCCATAGTAAAACTTTGTTTTGTGATAGTGTTTCGAAGAACAACGAAAAATTAGAAGTATATGCCAACTTATGTTATCAATCGGCAATAAACATCAATCTTACATTACCTCACTTTTATAAAGTAAGTATAAACTAAATATGTAAATATATTTATATTTGTAATTTTTTAAACTCAGTGTGTTATATATCTATAAATCTTTCAATTTTTGTTTATATTAGAGGTATGTGATATTTTACCGGAAGAGAAAAAATGATAATGTCTATATTTCTTTTTTGCAGTTACCATGGATTCATTGGATAATAATTCTGTGCCTAAACGGAGGCGATATAAAGTCATATTGGACCCAAATTACGAAGATTCTATGTTGAGTGAATCATCGCAAAAAAGATGGAACGAAATCTCGCAGAAGAAATTAGAAGAAATAAAGAAAGGTATATGTTTAATATTTAAAGATTTGTGAATAATATAAACGCTCAATTAATTTTTTTTTATTTTATATGTTGTTTTTCCATTCGTCATTGTCGAGATATTACACAGTGTACACATGTACATCAGAGTAAAGTCTCGGAAATGGCAGGAAAATTTAAAAATTCAATTTTGTGGCCACCTTGCATTGTCTTCGTTATCTTTCTTTAAAATAAAATGAATTTTCCTTTTACAGTTTATACATGAATTTTAAGAAATTTTTTGGAGTTTAAGTAATTTTAAATGTAGTCATGAAATTTTCCATCAGTGGGTTCTATTGATTTTTTTTTTATTTTGAAGTCTTTAAATTTTATGAATTAACTGTGTATAAATATTTTGTAAAGTTTTAAAATCCGTGAAATCTTTTTAATTATACAAGACATATTTAAATACAGATTATGATATCATAAATAGACTATAATGCTTTGGAAACGTTATAGTTCAATCAAGGACATAAACTTTTTATTGCCTTTCGATCATTAAATATCGATGTTTCTTTTTTTCTTCTTGTAAGGTGGAAGAGAAATTATTATTACAGGAAAAGAAAATATCACTTCAATCAACCTTTTCAAATTCAGAAGAATTGAATTACGGAAATTATCAAAATATTATTAGGTGCACAATTTTGCTTCCGCCGATTTTTTCGAAAATTTGAGGCTTTATTCTGAAAAAGTGATTACCTGTTTATGATTCAAAGTACGTCCGTCAATAGCCACTACTTTTTGCCATCTTTCGAGTAATTGTCGGATACCATCTCGAAAAAACTTTGCGTCTTTTGAGGCGATCCACGAATCGATCCATTCTTTAACTTCTTCATAAGAGTGGAAGTGCTGCTCAGCTAAGCCATGTGCCATCGATCGGAACAAATGGTAGTTGAAAGGAGCAATGTCTGGAGAGTACGGCGGGTGGGATAAGACTTCCCATTTTAGAGTTTCCAAGTATGTGTTGACGGGTTTTGCGACATGTGGCCGAGCATTGTCATGTTGCAGAATAACTTTATCGTGTCTCTCTTGATACTGTGGCCGTTTCTCCTTCAATGCTCGACTCAAACGCATCAACTGCGTTCGAAACCGATCCCCTGTGATAGTTTCACTCGGTTTCAACAGCTCATAATACACCACACCGAGCTGGTCCCACCAAATGCAGAGCATAACCTTGGCACTGTGAATATTCGGTCTGGGCGTAGATGTGGAGGCATGTCCGGACATTCCCCATGATTTTCTGCATTTGGGATTATCGTAGTGGACCCATTTTTCGTCGCCGGTTACAATGCGATGTAAAAAATCCCTTCCGATTCTGTCTTTGAAGCAGCTGTTCACAAGCAAAGAAACGGCGTTCAACGTCTCTTGGCTTCAATTCATAAGGAACCCAATTTCCTTGCTTCTGAATCATTCCCATGGCTTTGAGGTGTTTCGAAATTGCTTGTTGAGTAACTTCCAATGATTCTGCTAATTGTTCTTGCGTTTGGCACGAGTCTCCAGCAAGTAATGCCTCCAGTTCGGAATCTTCGAAAATTTTTTCTCTTTCGCCGCCATGCCGGTCCTCGACATCAAAATCACTGCTTTTAAAGCGTTGAAACCACTCATGACACGTTCTTTCACTAAGAGCAGCGTCACCGTAAGCACCTGAGAGCATTCGATGAGCCTCAGCAGCAGTTTTCTTCAAATGAAAGCAGAAAATCAACACTTCCCACAAATGACGAGAATTTGGCTTGAAAACTGACATCTTCGATCGAGAATACACTTCTGATGGAAACACAAATTCACTAATGTGGTGCTGTCGTTATGTTGACAGATGTCCAAGCTTACTGTATAAAATTTTTGACCTGTCTATTTCAACCGACACTTACCGCTGCAGCCATCTATCGAAAAACGGCGGAAGCAAAGTTGTACACCTAATAATTTCAAATAATAATTGATATAATAGTTCACAAGCTGCTTTGCTGAGAAAGGCACAATTTTTCAGAAATCATTTTACAATCATGTGAGGTTCAGGAAGGGTGAAGGATTAAAGTTGAAAGTAAAAGCCGATGCTTCAAGTGCTGATGCCGGAAATTTTTATCATCACTTTGAATAAAGAAACTATTTATCTATTTATTAAACTATTTATTTAATATTACTATTTAACTGGTGAAATATTTTTTTAACTGAAATTTTCATTAATTCTTTCTTTTCGAAATAGTTTTCTTTGATTTCATAAGTGTTATTATAGAAAGTAATTTTTAAATTCAACGCGGAACGCGCTAAAGAAATTTTGAACCTATTTTGAAGGCATGTACTACATGGGTCAAGTGCTTAGTTTGCCACCTTACCGAAATATTTTTCGCAAAAAAATTGCACACTAACCGTAAAATAACAGGGATTTTAAAATTATCCCCCGAATCGCCACCCTGATAACTATTTTTACAAGCAATAAAAAGCATTATTCTCAATAAACCCGTAACGTTATATATTCTTTACCATTGAAACTACATAATAAGTACAAAACATGGGGTTTTATAATTTTTATATAATGCTGTAATAATAGGGAGAGGAGGTAGTGTTTTGAAATTTCTTATTCCATTCTTGAATGGCCAAAAACGATATGTACCTGAAAAAATTAAAAAAAAAACGAGAAAAGTCGGAATTTTTTTCGAAAATATAGTAGACACCCTGAATTAGGAATATATTCACAGAACCCATATATATATATATATAGCATGCCCATAATTTAATACATAATTTAATGATAATTTTTTTCATTCCTCTATGTAGATGCTGCCTCAACAACCATTCCTAACGTACGTTCGACTCCGGAGGACCGAAATGTTCTTTCTCCTCATCATGAGGAAGAACTTGTACCAGGGGAGGAATCGGAGAAAGTTGCTTATAGTAGTTGGTTATAGTATAGTAGTTGCTTATAGTATAAGGTTTGGTGTTACGCACCAACAACGCCAATGGTTGATTAAAATTTTGAAAACTTGCGGAGTATCACAATTCAAAGATCTTAATTTTTCAAATTATAAGTTGGCACAAGTGTGCATTCCGCCTTCTGACAAAGTCACTTACCATTTTTATTGCGACCAGTCCACAAAAAAAGAAAAGGTTTTATACTCCTGCCTTAAAAAAGACATAAAAGGTCAAAAAAAAATTTGTAAAAACTGTCAAAAAGACCATTCCATCGTTCTTAGCAGTTCTAATTTTTTTTTGAGCATCGATATGGAATATCAGTTGCGCTTGTTAATCGAAAACAAAGAAATCAAAGATATTCTTTACGAAAAAAATAATCGTGAAAGGACTACTACTACTTCTGATAGTATTATTCGAGATGTAAGTGATGGTACAGTGCATAAAGGAATAGATAGAGTTGCGGAAAACCTGTTCACGTATGTAATCAGTACAGATGAAGCGCTTCTTTTTAACATTTCAAAACGAGGGTTTTGGCCTCTGCAGATTCTTTTAAACTTTTTGCCTGTCAGTCTGAGATTTAAATATATTTTTTTAGTTGGCATCATGATTGTTCGACAAGAACCAAAGCCAGATTTAATGAATCTGTTTATATGTGCGTTTTTAAAAGAAGCTGAAAGTTTACGTTGCGAAGGTTTAAAGGTCAAATTTCCAGAATGTGACGAGGAATTTGTTTTCAAATTTGCACCATTCTGTATAGTCGCTGATTCCGTTGCAAGACCTATATTGCAAAATAGGCTACAATTTAACGGCTATTATGGTTGTAGCTACGGTTACCATAAGGGGCAGTACGTCCACAAAGCTGGGATGAAATATCCGTTTCTAGAGGAAGAACCCGAATTAAGAAGTCACACTTCGCACATGAAGGATGTATCTGATGTACAAATTATGGGATGTCCAACTGTACGAGGAGTAAAAGGCGAATCTACCTTCTACTCTGAACCTTCTCTAGATATGGTATGGGGCTTTCCGATTGATTACTTGCATAATGCAGTTTTAGGCGTACCAGGTGTGTAAATATGAAACCGGAATTTGCCAACAGATGGCTCTACCTGTCTATGTAGTTACCGACAAACCGCGACAGTGGCCCCATCTTGTTGTTCATATCTCTGACAAAGATTTTTGACTCACAACAATACAAGTTTCATACAATAGTATAGTTAGTAATAGCGTTAAGAATGTCAAAATTTGTGCCCGGAAAGTTTGATTTGCGGACAGAATTGATTTTCTGTTACCATCTGAAGAAAACTGCTGCAGAATCGCATCGAATGGTTGTCGAAGCTTACGGTGAGCATGCTCTTGGTAAGTCACAGTGCTTTGAGTGGTTTAAAAAATTTTTAAATGGCGACTTTGATGTAAGAAACGAAAAACGTGGAAAACCACCAAAAAAGTTTGAAGACAGCGAATTGCAAGCATTGTTGGATGAGGATGATACTCAAACGCAAGAAAAACTCGCAGATCAATTAAATGTGACACGAGAAGCCGTCTCCATACGTTTGAAAGCCATGGGAAAGATTCAGAAGGTGAGAAAATGGGTTCCACATGAACTGAATGAAAGACAGCAGGAAAACCGAAAAACCACTTGCGAAATGCTGCTCACCAGGTTCAAAAGAAAGTCATTTCTCCATCGAATTGTGACTGGCGATGAGAAATGGATTTATTTTGAGAATCCTAAACGTAAAAGATCATGGGTAACTCCGGGCGAACCATCGACATCGACTGCAAGGCCAAATGGACGGAAGACAATGCTCTGTGTTTGGTGGGATCAGAAGGGTGTCATATATTATGAGTTGCTAAAACCTGGAGAAACCGTTAATACTCAACGCTACCAACAACAAATGATCGATCTGAATCAGGCTTTGCGTGAAAAACGACCAGAATATCAAAAAAGGCAACACAAAGTGATTTTGCTTCATGATAATGCACCATCACATACAGCAAAACTGGTTAAGGAAACGATTGAGGCATTTAGTTGGGAAATACTTGTGCATGCGGCTTACTCATCAGACATGGCTCCGTCCGATTACTACCTATTTGCATCGATGAGACACGCACTTGCTGAGCAGCGCTTCACTTCTTACGAAAATGTACGAAAGTGGCTCGATGACTGGTTTGCCTCGAAAGAGCAACAGTTTTTTTGGCGTGGCATCCACCAATTGCCAGACAGGTGGGAAAAATGTATAGCTAGCGATGGAGCATACTTTGAATAAAATATTCTTTATCATTTTTATACAATAAAAGTGTATTTTTTATACAAAAAATCCGATTTCATATTTACACACCTGGTATGTGAGCAGCTGTGGATGGAGTGGAATAAACAATTTTTAACGCCTAAACAGCGTACAGAAATTGACAAGCTTCTACTTTTAATAAAGCCTCCTCGTGACTTATACAAAACTCCAGAAAAAATATCATCAAAAATTATCTGGAAAGCGACACACTGGAAATCGTGGTTGCTGTATTTCAGTCTTCCAATACTTTCTCAATTCTTACCAACAGAGCTATTAGAACATTACGCGTTATTTGTAAACTCCATCAATACTTTGCTAAAAATAGAAATCACACGAGAAGAATAGAGAAAACCTGAAGAAGATTTGATGATATTTGTTGCAAGATATTAGATTTTATATGGAATTGAAAAAATGACATATAACGTTCATATTCTCTTGCATGCAGCAAAATCTGTTGAAATGACTGGTCCCTTTTGGGCAACTTCGGCCTTTCCATTTGAAAATAATATTTACCATTTAAAAGAAACAGTCAATGGTCCAAAAAGTGTGGAGCAACAAATGAGCACTAAATCTCTTAGTCGTCTTTCTTATCGATTGCAAACACAAAAAGAGAATGTTTCAAACGTTGTGCAAGAATATTGCAAAAATATATTTTCGTGTAAACGTGTAACTGAAAGTGCTTTCAGATTTGTAAATGTTACATTTTTCAGTCCAAGTTGTAAAAATAGATATGAACAGGAAAAAGAATTTCAGAGATGCATTTTGGATAACCGAATATACAGCAGTACCAACTATCTTAGGTCGAAAAAATTTAACGACACCGTCGTTTTATTGAAAAATGGGAAAATTGCACAAATTATCGTAATAAAATTGATTCCTGATTGTAAATGTTGGTTTGTGCTTCGAGAATTGGTTGTCGAACCTTTTTTTTGTTAGAAATGTTCAAGTGCATCACATCTGGAAGGTTATAAAAAATGTAGAACATTCACCGGTTTCTCTACCGGAAATTGAATCGAAGGTAGTCGCTCTAAATATAAATCTTTACGAATATATGTCTGATTCCTAATACCATTGAAGCACAATAGTCTTGTAACTTAAATTGGTGTACCTGATTCTATTTATTAATAATATTATTAGTAATATTATTTAATTATTACACTTCTTGTGAGTAAAATAGAAAAAGCACTATAAATCTTCATTTAAGTGTACACTATGAAAAACATTATTTTCCAAATGAAGAAGAACTTAGATGTTATTTCAATAGGTATATTAAGAAGCAAATTTGTTTATAATTCTATGAACTATTTTATAAGATAATTATTATTTAAAAACTCATTGTCATTGTAAAATTATGATTAAAAATGTCAAATTCATTCCACATAAAATTGATTGTATAATATTTATATCGTCTTTATAATTTTAAAGAAGTTATATGTAAAACAAATTGTTGTTTCAATCCATATTTTCTCTACATACTGTATTTATCATTATATAAATAAATCTGCCTCAAAAGCAGAAAGCAATAATTTTTTTCATTTATTCTTATCATTTTAATTTATCAATTAAAATTATTTACACTCGTTATTTTCAAATGTATTAAGTATATTACGTTCGTAATATATTAATTAAGAAATTTATTTATTAAGACATTAAGATGAAATATTAATTTCATATTTATTATTTTTATATTACATTATCTAAAGGAATTTATCTACATTATTCAGAAACAATTTTCAAAATAATTGGTTAAAATTGAAACTTTTCACATTAAAATGAATTGAATTGACTTCATTTTTAGACAAGAAACAACATGATTGGTTATTCTTAAATCTTATTTCGACCTAACGCATTAAATTGATTTCAACTTTCGAGGTCACCTTGCGACATTCAAAGTAATTACTTTGTTTCACAAATCCACTCACCGATGATATTAAAATGACTTCAACTTCTAAGATCATCCAACGTAATTGAATTGAAATAGTTTCTATTACAATTTGACTCGCCAAACGAAATTGAATCGTCTTCAATATTAAAATTTTCATTACGCGATTAAACCGAATTAACGTGACTTCAAATCAATCACATTCGTCAGAATTAAAACGTTTACATTTTTGGTCACGAGATTTAACAAGATTGAAACGATAACAAATTTAAATCAGTAAAATGAATTGAAGTGTTTACATTCAAAAATGACATTGGTTGAGATTAAAAGAATTGAAAAATCGGCCATATTCCAACTCATTTCTTTCTAGTTCAATCAACTCCTTCTTACCGGGTTGGCTGTTCATGTTACGCTTTGCGTTTTCGCCTAAAGGTGCAATCACATGTCAGTAGAAAACGTCGGCCTAAAGCAGAAACTCATGAGAGTGAAAGAGACAAACAAATCTGTCTATCTCGGTCACTCTCACGAGTTTCTGCTTTACTCCGACATTTTCTCCCGACATGGGACTGCACTTTAAATGGGACGTCACTCTGACCTTCTTCGTGTATGAAACGCTCTAATTGTCGAAGCAAAATGATTTCTTTCGCAGATAAGAATGATTCTATCAGAAAAACTTTTTCTCTGCCTCTCAAGTTACTCATTTTCATTAAGTGAAACACAGCAAAGAAAGCAATAGAAAGAAACCGCAGACAGATTACACTTTTACCATTATGCGCTACAATTAATTAGAACGTCATTTGTAGGAATGGAAGTGAAATTATTTTTCAAATAACAAAATATACTGATAATTTGGGTCTTATGAATCGACATAACACCAAGGTTACGTACTAAAATTCTCATTATGATGTATTACACTCTACTCCCTCAAACATAACGAAATCCAAAACAGAGGCGCCCGCAAATATAACCAAATCCCTTCTCTCTATAGTCACATCAACTCCGCACGCATCACATCAATTGCGCATGCGAAGTGCACATAAAATAATATTTTTTAGCATTTTAAACTCCTTGCCAATAGCAACCAATCAGATGCCGAGCGCCATGGCATGCGCATCAGTAACCTTCCCTCTACGATATCACATGCTTATCGAGAAAGATATTGGTTATGTTTTACCATGGGAAGTTTCTTGGTTTTCGATTGGCTGAAATTTCAGTGCGGGCTTTTAAATTCTATCATTGTGCATGTAAACCGCGACTTCCGTTAACCTATCATAAGCCAAGCAACAAATCAGCCAATCAGAGGCTTCAAAACTTCCCTAAGTAATATGGTCGCTCCATGCCCCCTTCGCAACTCAGCTGGCACATTCCCCTTGCAAAATTTGAAACTTTGTGCTCCATCCATATATTCTTACATCCATGAACTAATCCGATGCACTGCGATACATCACCTGATGGAAAAATTTAGAACGTTCAAAAACAGGTAGATTTTGATATTTCGCATGGGCTCTCACCCACAAAAGTACAGATCTAAAGTAAATGAAAGATTAATCATAGTTTATAGAGTTATAAAATAAAACAGAATGTAAATGTGGAAATTATACTTATGTTTTAAAATGGAATTTTCACCGAGGAAGTTCAAAAGTAAAGAGTTGTAAAGAGTTCTGTTACGTATTTGGTTAATCAAAAATAATTCTATTCTAATATTTCCATTTAATATTAATAAATATTTCTTCAGCATTTTGAGGAAATAAAAAAAGGTTATTGTGCTATGCTTGTTAATTTTGTTTGCCCTCAACAAAATTTCTTCAAGAGGGGGTAGAATTTATAGAATTACAAATTTTTTTGATCGTTCATTTAATTTTGTGGTTTTTTGAATGATTTTTTGTCATTTTCACCACCAATTCAATGGTATTTTTCAAAATCTACCTGTTATTGCGGTCATATTGACATAATGGCGTTCTCAAAAATTCAGATCCCAATAGAGTTTACTTTGATCAATCTATCAATGACACGCCTTAGAATTTTCTTTTTTTTCTTTTTGATGCATCAATTTTATCAATGGTTGAATTTCATTTTATGCTGACTTCAGTGAACACCTCGATATCAAATTTGTTTGAAAATGTTTTTTGGGAGGGTGAGAAATTTAACTTAACTAAAGAAGTTAACTTAAAAACTCTAAAAAGTGAGAGCATATTTCTTATACGTTAAATATATTACATTTACGCTATATTTCTTATAGACTAAATTTTTGTACTCAATATATTCAATCGGGTTGAGAACATAAGAATGCCGCAATCGCATGTTTCGTTGAAGTCCTAATAATTTTAAAATTACTCATACGAACTGGGTCTACAATGAAGTATTTAAGAACTATTTATCTCTTGTTTCAAATCGCTTATTTATTAAAAATTCTCATTAATTATTCTAGTTATGATATATGTTGTTATTTTTTTTAACAAAATTCACACTATCTATGCTGCACTGATTAGTAGACTGGTCGTTGCACTGACGGCCTTGATAAATATATGTCAGTTGACAAGACATATGTACATAACATTAAACATGTTCACTTTCTAAAACTAAAAACAACGTTAATGAATGTTTACTAGAAGCAGCAATCAAAACTGGTAAATACATTCATTTAATGAATACCACTTACTTCGTAATAATTATATATTACAACTCATTATGAGCCTTAAGTGAAGTAAATATCATATTGTACCAAAATCCGTCTTCATATTTAAACAATTTTCTTATACCTACTGAAGTAAACGATAAACAGTCACACTCTTGTTTTAAATTACGCTAACTGTTAGAAAATTTGCAAAACGAATGCAAAATGCATGCCTACATATATCGTAACCTGTGTTCCCGTTTTTGTCTTACATAAGCAGATCGGAAATTGCTTTTCTCTGAGGACAAGGTTGTCAGATAAGTGCAAAGAAATCATATTTCTACTCATGCGGCGTGAATAGCCTCTAAATATTTAGACAGGCCGTTAGAACCACGCGAGATGCAGTATTGAAATTGAATAATTGTAAGATACGCGGCAGTACACGCAACACTTAAATAAACTATCAGTACTGAGCGGGTAAGTAGAAATCTCGGATCGCTTAGCGATGGAATTTGCATTCTTTACTGAACGACTTACACGAGTAAAGTGAACGTTCTCGGGATTAACTGTGAGAAAGTCACGTTCAAGTTCGACTTCGACTACTTGCTATTGTCATCCACACTGGATTTATTCAACCCTCTCAGGGACTATTGTTATAACAAGAAAGATTGCTCTTGTTTCACTGTCTAAGCCAATTATTAGTTTGGAAGGTAAACAACATTTTTCATAATTAGTGTCTATAACGCACAGTGCGCGTACATTGTATTAACAACTACTTTTTTTCTAAGGTGAGGTTTTGTGCACATTTTTACCACGAGAACTTGGACGCTCAAAACTTCTAATATTTGGTAGTACGATGCTCTCATATAGGCAATACAGATAATGTAGCCGTAGGCGTTAGGTTTAGATCGACGAAATAAGTCTATTGTGGAGCGAACCTGATGTAATTTGCTTATTTTATTCAATTTTTATTTTTCAGAGCACACAACATAAGTGCGCAAGATTACCAGCAATACGGGTTTAGTGTGCGCAGTTTGAATTTGATCAATTAAAAATTTTTTTTAGATGTGAAGATTTTCTTTAAAATTTTTTAATGTACCTAATCATTAGTTAACTAAATGCCCTATCTGACTATTATGCTTTCATTCTGCTTTCATTTTTTGCTTCCTCATAGAGGAAGCTTTGTGGTGGTGACAAAATCCAGTTTCCTAAAAAA
>CAJFCO010000415.1:7802-22536 GCA_904066015.1 Synergus gifuensis
CGAATTCGAAAATTTTCCAGGCATTGGAAAACTGCTATTATAGTCAGCAGTGAGACTCTCTTCAGTGAGAGCCTGAGTGGGGAGAGGAGGGACTCTCCCTCTTTTTTCACACGGACGAGCGCTTTAGGTGTGTGCATAAAACTGAGAGTCAAATCCGGACACACTGGAACTATCCATGTAGAACTGGTAAGCGATTCTACTGAATTTGCCTTTTTAGCTGATTTGTAAAGGTTTGTTGCGAAAAGATGCCTGCTCTCAAACTTCTATAGCTATAACGACACTAATTTTCAGGGTGTAAGTAAGGAACTAAAAATTGCTTTTCAAAAATTATTATACGTTATGGCGAAAGTGTAAGAGAATTTTTCTTTACTGAAAGCATAAAGTAGAATTTCAGTAATTTTAAGTGTATTCTTCCGTTAACCTTGTGTGTGCGGGTATGTTAAGGGGACTGGTCTGTGTATCGTTCAGAAAAAAACAATTCTTTACAATTTTTTTTAAATCCGAGTTTATTTTTTTGTCACAAGTATTTCGACATTCAATTAAAAAGTATTTAAATACGTTTTCTTAATTTTTTCATGATAATAGAGCCATAAATAATCGAGCTATAGGTAATCTCCGAGAGGTACAATAAAAAGATGTTTTGCAGTGGCCATTATATCTCAAAGCTGAATCATCTGAAATCAAAAAATCAAATGCTACTTTTTATTAAACAGTTTTTCCTGGCTAATGAAGGAAGGAAAAAGAAATATTTATTTTTCACAAAATGGAGGAATTTTGAGAAAAAAATAACGTTTTCGCTAAAATAAACGCTCATTTTTCGATTGTAAAAAAAATATTTATCAAAACATAAAAACCTTCATTCATTAGCCCAAAACTTATACCTTAAATAACTGGTTAAAATTTGGTAACGATCGAACAAGTCGTGTTACGAGTTAGAGTGGCCACCGACTTAGAAAACGTTATAATTTCTAAAAAAAACGCATTGAAACTTATTAAAATTCTTCTACCTTCTCGCTATGTCCTCGAGGCGGTTGCGCTTAAAATGGTATATCTCCGAAAATAATGTTTGGATATTCATGAAATTTTGAGAGAATTCTTTTGAAATATTTTTCTTTCTAAAAATGTAATGAGAAGATTCGATTTCTTGAAATTCTCTGATGGACGTCCCCTTAAGTTAAGTAACAGTATTCAATTTTTTCAACTTATTTCAAGGGTAGCCCCTTGAAATAAGTCGCAGTCAGCATTTCCAAAAATAGATTTTTAGTTTTTTGCATATTCTTGTAGAATAACATCTTGAAAATATTCTTTTAAATTTTGAAGTCCATCCGAAAAAAATTAACTGAATTAACTGTCCTCGATTCCCACCTTGTAATTTTCTGTTGCATAGCATAATACAAACGAACTTTTAAATATAAACATTCAAAACTTTTTTTTATCGCCAAAAGCGTGTGATTTTTTTGCGGAAAATCGGAAATATAAGTTTGACCAGTCACCATTTTGTCAAAATTTTTTTTAAAGCTACGATTAAATACAGTAGAAAAAAATAAAGTAAAGAAATAACCAAGTACTTCTAATTCCAATAACCCGCTGAGACACAGGAGTAGTCACCGCAGAACGTCTTTTGCAGAACATACTCTGGTAGACTACGTTTATTCTTGGCTTTGCTTTTATTAATATTTTTTATGTAATTTTTACAAAATATCAATAAATATTTATACTTTCGAATTTCGAAACTTTTGAATAAATATATGCATATGGGTGATTCTCCAAAAATAATGCACTTTTAACAATGGTAACTTTTTTTAGAAAAATTTTTTTTTCCTAATCTTTAGGTTCATTAGCCTTAACCCTATTCGGTCACGCTGGGTAAAATCAAACCCACCGTATTTTTGATCTAGAAAAAGACCCATGAAATCAAAGAGAATGGTACTTATACCGCCATCTGTTGGTAGTTTGTATTTGTATTTTGTATTTTTATTTGTGTTTGTATTTTTTCATTTTTTATTATACATTATTTCCTTTTCTTAATAATTTTTCAACAGTAGATAACAATTTTTCAAAGGAAATGTCGTTTTTTTTTTGTTTAATTTTTTTTGCATAGGTAAAATGAAATTTTGAATATGTAACATATACAGACCTTTTAAAGAAGGCTTGAAATATAAGAAGAAATTTGTGTCTGTCCTGGAATTCAATTCTACTTAAAATGTTGCAGTGCAAAGTTGCTGGGCTTGATTTTACCCAGTGTGACCGTTACGTCATTTTGGGTAAGTGTGACGGAATAGGGTTAAAGAAAGGGGCCCTATAAATATTCACGCTTAATTCTCGCTTAAAGGAGGTGTAGCTCCGTTTCATCTCCTACAGCGAAAAACAAGTTATGGTTACATGGTCAGTGCTCTCATAGTTGGCTCCTGTGGAGCGTCCAAATAGTCCACTCCCGAATATTGCATCCCCTGAAAATTTAACAACTACCCCCCCAGCGACCTGAGCATGAATGACAGAGTTGTGATGCGCCCGCGTAGGAGGCGCATCTTCTACTCCTCGCCGGAGGAAAATGGCGACGTGCACTTGCCCACGACACCCAGGGCAAGTAGAGCTCATACCACCCCGCTTGAGGATTCCTAGCTCCTATTCACGACACATTACTAGGACCAGATGCAGAACACTTCTCAGCGACAATGTCTTGGAGGACGCCACTGAAGCTGAAGCCACTTCCCGGCCACCCTACTGCTGACACCACTTCAGAAAGACTTGCCACCCGCCAGTGTGCCAAAGCCACCTAGTTTAGGGCAAACACCAACGCATAGCGATCAACCTCCATCAAATGTGGAGGGGGTCGTGGTAGTGGAAACGGAAGGGGTGGTCCCCGTTGTTACTCCTGAGAGGGTCTTTGGCAAATCTCCATCTACAAAAGCCTGGCCTCAACTCGATGACGCTTTCTGCCTTACGCTAGAGGACGATGACATAATTGCACCAACACCCCCCATTGCGAATCTGTCGGCAGTGTTTGGAAAGGGGTGTGGGGGCTAGTCCGCGCAATAGGGATAATGTAAATGTAGACTGAAATCCCACTAATTTAAGCAATTTTAATTCTATTAGGCTAGATATAAATAATTTAACAATTGATCCGACTCAGGGAATAGTAGGGCCAGAGAATAGAGACGTTAGGAGGGAGAGGGCCCAGGTTATTGCCAAATCTGCGACGATTGAGACCTTTGAACAGGTCGACGAGGCCACGGACTCGTTTGTCTCATTCGTCGCTAAGTTTTTCTTGAGGGCATCTGAAAGGGAGAGTGGCTGCGAGAGAAAAGCCAGAAGGCGCAATAATAATAATCGTGTGCCTAGTGAAACTGAGACTGCCACGAGGATACAGATGCTCTAACGCAAGAATAAAAGGAGGGCTATGCAGGAAATCCTTACAGGTCCTAGTTTGAGCTATAAGATTAATTTACATGAGGTTGAAAAATACAGTACAACCTCCATAAGAGTTCCCTCCATAAGAGAGCCAGTGGTCTTGATGAAAAAAGTTTATGATGATGATTGTATGAGTCGTACTCAAGTTTATACGTGGTTTACACGATTTAAAAATGGTCGTGAGGATTTAAATGACGACCTAAGGCCAGGTCGTTCAGAAGCTAGTAATCGTGCTGAATTTGTGGAAAAAGTCCGTGAAATCATTGGTATCGATGCAAATTTTACTTCGAGAATGTTGGCTGAGGAATTAAATACGAGTAAAAACACTATTTGGAGAATTTTAACTGAAGATTTGGGTAAAAGAAAGATCTGTGCGCGTTTTGTTCCACATGAATTAAATGAAGACCAAAAAATCGCTCGTGTGGAGCATTGCAAAGACATTGTTGAAACTGCTGAAAACGATCCAGACTTTCTTGATTCGATCATAACTGGTGATGAGACATGGTGCTTTAAATATGACCCTGAAACTAAGCGTCAATCTGCTGAATGGAAGACCAAAGGCGAGCCAAAACCAAAAAATTGCGTTTTCAGAAGTCTCGAATCAAGACAATGTTGATTACTTTTTATGATTCAAAGGGTATTTTCCACAAGGAATTTGTTCCAGAAGGTCGAACTGTTAATGGAGAATACTATTTAGGCGTTTTACATCGTTTGTGGAAAAGAATTGGTCGTGTTAGACCTGAATATCCAGCAGGAAAACAGCTGTTTTTATTGCACGATAATGCACCACCTCACAAGACCAAAAAAGTTAACGAATTTTTGATGAAAAAACGGATTTCTCTCATCAACCACTCGCCGTATTCACCTGATCTATCACCATGTGACTATTTTCTATTTCCAAAATTGAAAACCAAGATGAAAGGAGCATTTTATGATGATATCCCAGCCATTCAAGCAGCCGGAACAGAGGTGCTGAAGAACATTTCTATCAATGACATAAGAAAATCTATGCATGCGTTGGTTTATCGTTCCAAACGTTGTATTCAGTCTAATGGAACCCATTTTGAATAAATAATAACTTTCAAAGGTAATATAATGTGTATTTTATTCTATATCCAAAAAGTCCGGTTATTTTTGGGACACACTGTGTATAATGCAACGGTTTCGGAGAGAGTCCCTCACCATCTTGATGCACAAGAAGGGGTACCCTGCCCAAATCACCAACTGGCGTTCGCTGACTATGGCCAACACAGTATACAATATCTTCGCTGCTATTGTTTCGGATAGGGTCACTAACTAATAGCTTTTGAACAGAAGGCTGTCTTGGGAGCAGAAGGGCTTCCTGCCGTACGAGGGGTGCTATGAGCTCAACTTCCTACTGCAGGAGGCAATTCAGCTGGCCAGGGGCAAGCGGAAAAATTTCTTGGTAACATGGCTGTACTTGGCTAACGCCTTTCCATCCGTGCCTCACATGAATAATCGCCATGCCCTCAATGTTCTTGGCATGCCGCCCCACGCTGTGGAACTTCTTCTGAACATGCTCAATGGATGCTCCACGAGAGTGTGGACTGTCGGGAGGCTACAAAGGCGGCCTTAGCATGCGAGCAGAAGGAAGCAGGGTTGCCCTCTCAGATCCATCACCATCAACCACGTGTTTGAGCTGGTGCTTCGGGAAATTAAAAAGAAGAGTGTCGGATTTCAAATGTATGGGAAGCTCATGGATCTCCTCGCCTACGCAGTGGACCTCATATTTCTGACAAGCAGTCAGAAAGACATGCTGAACTCTGCCTGAGTGCGGCAAGATTTGTCTTAAGTTTAATTCAGAAAAGTGCACCTCCTTATCTTTCGAGCGTGGCAAGGTGGTAGAGTCGCACTTTACTATAAATGGGGAGATTACTAAATCGCTCAAGGAAGAAGAGATTTTCGAGCACCTAGGGGTGCCCACGGGAGCTAGATTCATTCAGGACCCCATTGACTCTCTCGAGAGTGATCAGTGATGTGGAAGCCATTCACGCCTCTCTCCTTGCTCCATGGCAGAAACTTGAAGCGACTTCGGTTTTTGTCCTGTCCAAATTGGACTTCATCCTTAGGGGTGGACGTGTCAATAAAACAGCTCTGACGCAACTAGACAGAACCGTATACCCAACTTTAGATGTCTCTCCCACAGAGAGCGAGTGCTGACGTTATCCATAACCCTCCCTGCAAGGGGGGGCGGGTCTCCTTCCTATTGGAGACCTGCTAGATATTTATTCTATTGCACATATCTTCGGTATGCTAACCACTCAAGATCAGGTGGTACGGGATATAGCGCACGCTTCTCTGGGAGGCAATCAAAGGGAGGCTGAAAAAAGAACCGACGAAAGTCGAAATTGCGCAATAACTGTCGGGAAACTACACGGGCGTAATCTTTGAGCCCTCGAACTCGGGTGCGTCCCTGTGTTGTACGCGAGAAATGCTGCGAGACTACAGAGGAAAAGACTCAGAGTGCGCCGGCGGTGGTGTGAGGAGAGAGATGAGATGGTAATTGAGGGCAGATGTAGGGGGACGGATCGCGCTATCATCCCGTCAAAAGCGAGGTCCCAAATAATTTATCGCCTCAGAGTGTCAGAACAAGAATACTATCTTGATTCCTTACTGAACAAGAAAGACCAGGGCAAGGTGTACAAACTTGCGATAGTCGACAGGGCCTCGAATCACTTTCTGCGAAATGGGAGTTTTACGAGGTTTGCCGACTGGCGCTTTGTACAGTAAGATTCATGTATGCCTTCCCTCCCAAACATGTCAACCCAACCCTGGTTTCCATAAGATTCAAATGGAAACCAGGGTTGGGTTGGCACGCCCACGAAGGAAAGCATACATGAATCATACTGTACATCGAGCAAGGCTGGGTGTACTGCCACTCAATGGGGCGATAAGTGGGGGGAGCACTATAAGCGCTATCACGTGTGTGGGAATGAGAACGAGACTCTTCACCACGTTTTGAACAATTGCAAACCCCACGTGGTCACGATCACGAAACGCGATTGTGAAGTATATCGTGAAGGTTTGCAGGCTTTTGGGGGAAGGTTCTGGAGGTTCGCTGTCCCTTTCGAGAATGGTCCGGAAGCGTTCAAAGTAGCCACGGAGAAAAAGCTTAAAAAATATCAGCCAATTGCCGATGCCCTTCAGGAGTTAAGGTATAAGGAGCACTTAAAGGCATTTATTCTGGGTGCACTAGGTACCTGGGACTGAGAAAACGAAGGTGTTATTAGAAACCTACGAATCGGTAACAGATACGCAGGACTGATGCGGAAGCTTATGGTCTCTGACCCCATTAGATAGTCGAGAGACGTCTCTGTTGAACACGTATCTGGGCAGATACAGTACATCTAAATCACTGCCAGATCTCATATTATTCCTTGAAATACACATAATTAAAATTTAATTTACCTTGCTTAAACGACTGATCGCAATATATAAGAGTGACTCGAATCACCGTCTATATTATCTACTATAACCTTTTATAAATTACTACGCCTGTAGAGCCCAAGGATGAACTTTTATAACTCACTTGGGACCATTTTCTTATTTTAATAAATGGTTATATATTTTGTTTTGATTTGTCACACAACTTTACTTCATCTTAAATTAAATTGATGGAGATTTAAATAATATTTGTGTCTACTTATTTATTGGAGAAATTCAGCTTAATTCCACAAAAAACCAGATATAAAAAAAGACATCAATGATTTCAAGTTTCAGTGACATATAATCCCACATAAATTCGTGAAAATCACAATTAAGTAAATCAAATTAAGAGTTAAGAAATGAGAAATAATTGCGAAGAGAATCTAAATTACGGTAAAGGCAAATAAAGTCATCTAGAGAGAGTATATAAATTTTAAATAAGATTCAATGTATTGTCACCAAGAGAATGAGTCACACAGATACAATAAACAAGGCGAGAAATCTGTTCCTGACAAAATAAGACAATGAGTCGACTGTCTGACGATAATAATATAAGATTAATTTGATTCACACCTAAAAGTTGGAATAAGAGAAAATCGCATACAATTCAATTATCGAAAATATAAAAACCATATTAACAACGGCAAGCTCACTATGAAGAAAACCATAAAAATCATTACTTTAGACACACATGATTTTACAAATCACTCGATCTTTGATTTACGATAAGTGCTCAAATATCAGACATAAAATAGCAACAAAGTATCACTCAGACTCACATAAATATAAAATATTTCAAAACATTCAAACCTAAGTGTGTCAACTGAAAATGCTGTATTGAGGAGCAATTTTGTCGGCAAACAAACAGAAATACCTTGACAAACGAGTGGAGAAATGGCCGCTTCAGAAAGGCGATAACATATATTGCAGTCGTTGTAGAGATTATTGTCTGGCTTTGATGACATATGTATTTGCACCAGCTCTTGCTTAGATCATCCTCTAGCCCATTCCACACTCAGGTGGATTTCCTTTCGGGATTTCATAATTCGCATTGACCTGACATGACACCAACGACTCTCTCAAATCGAATTGGCTTCGAATTCGGATCAAATATTAACAAAACGACATCCTAAACAAATTAAATCACACGTACACACACGCTTCACAAAGTATCCTATCACCTTTTTATTACGAAAATTACTATTTAGCACGACAATTATAAATTGAAATCTATTTAAAATCGAAGGATTCGGATTCTCACCTTTCAGCTTGCATTGGCTGGCCTAAGCGTGACGTTGACAGCTTTCTTTCCGTTTTTACAGCTCGAACGATCAAATGAAAAAGACTGATCGCTCGTCACGCGTTGCCTTGCTAAGCTCGTCTCTCCCTACTATCTAATTTCTTACGCAAGGTGATAGGTTACTTACATTTCAGTCACACCCATTCAATTTTAGTTAATATTGCGCGAAATACAAACTGAATAAATTATTATACGAATTATTATACAAATACCCGTCACAGCCTGTCATTTTACTCAAATCTAATTTAATTACTTCGATTTTAAATTGTGCGCCAAATTTTGACAAATGGCAGTATTTCTTTGATGGGAAGCCAATATGTGCTGCTCGCGCAAGTAGGCAACTTTGAGAGCACTGGCTGAGGTATCTGAAAACCATACAAAATTAATTTTACTCTTTGAAAACAAAAGTGATCAATAAATCCTTCTGACAAAAACTTCTTTTTTATGTGCTACATGGAATTTTCATCTTTTCATTGATTTTTATTATGAAATATGAATGTTCTTAGCAGGTACGATAACCGATACTAATAAAAATACGCCACATTTATGAAACATGTTTTCACTTTGCAAAAGAATTTCTTAATCATAAGTTAAAAATAATTCTCTGTGTATTAAACATACGTCTATACTTGGCGCCGCTCACGTGGAGAGATCCCAAATAGGCATTTTTCGAGTATTTGTGAGCATTTTACTAAGATATACGATGATGTGACTTGATTTTTTCTTACGGAGGTATTGTATTGTACTGCTAAGATAAAGAGGTTAGCCAAGTTTTATAAATAAACACCACTTAGTTTAGTTACTACAGGTCTGAGACACAAAAATACCCTGTTTGTGGCGAATCGCCCATACAGCGAATAGAAAAAAATCCCCAAAAATGCGCTTTATTTTCCTCTTCTAACTACGACTAACCCTTTAACGACTTTCAAAAATTATTGTAAAAAAGTAGAGAACCAGTGAATCATAATTTTTACAGTCATTTACATCAAAAAATTTAATAAATTTATCTGTCTTTTCAGTTAACACCATCAAATTCAATTTAATCGCAAAATATTTTAACATAAAATGAAGTTATAATAAAAATAACAGTCCGTTTTTAAACAGACGGATTTAGATCAAATTTTAAGGTATTTTTTTTTTTGGTACTGCTACAAAGCTGTTATGTCCAAGGTCAAGTGACTCATTGTAATAAAACTCATTCTTTTATACTCTGCAGAATTATTTATGTTAACTTTCTTATCACTAAGTGAGCCTGAAACTTACATGTATATTACCATGGGCCAATAGAGATAAGAAACTTTAAGTAGTATAATAAGACTGTCACGGAAGAAAGTGGATAATTTCGTGTACCGACAAAGTTAAGTAAGGCGAAGTTAAGCGTGGAGGCCGACTTTCGTAGATGACAATGCTGGCTACGAGCTACTCCCTTCGCAAGATTCCCTTTTTATATTCTTTTTATTCTGATCTCCCATTGAATGCAACTTATGGAAGTCCGTTCTGCAAAGTTGGCGGGCGGTTTTCCCTTATGTGGAGGGTGGGGTACAGCATTGTACCTCAGTTTCCCTCGACGTTGGCGACGACGACAATGGCTTTTGGCCGGCAGTTTCTCATTTCCGTACAACTCGTAGTAGAAAAGATGAGAGGGGCTAGCAGAGTTTGGGAGGAGAGCTAATTCCGGTCGCGAGATTTAGAAGCCAATTTTCACGAGCATTGACCAAACCCTCTTCCTCCTTTCACCATCCGTTCCCCTTTCCCTGAATTTCCCAACCCAGTGTTCGATGAAAAGGACTTGGAGATATGACCCTGGGCGATCCGAGTCCACGGTCCTCGAGGTTCTTTGCTTTCCTTAGAGGAAATCTCGGATTATTCGCCATTTTGATGTGCACCAAAGCCGATTTAAGCTTACACGAACCACTGAACTAAGCATATCACTTGGGGTAGGATTATAAACCATTGGATAAGATGTCTGATATCATAGTAATAAACTATCTCTAAAATGTTTGTAGTTGATTATGTTGAAAAAACGAAATTTCTTAATTGAAAAATACTCAAGAAATTAAGATGTGAACTAAATTTATTCAAACAATAAACAATTGTTGACTAAATGTAAAGCATAACAGAGAGATACATTACATACTAGGCAACATAATAGTTTTTGATTTTGCTAAAAAAAATGAGACATATTTACTAAAAAATGACCAAATAATGCATTTGTTCATTAAATTTGTTGAAATAATATACGATTGTTCTCACATTGCAAACTATTACAGTAGAAGGACATTTTTGAGATATTTATAGCTAATTCTACTGAAAAAGATTAATTTTTCTAGGTATTTAAAAATTCCTTAATTTCTTATGTGTTTATTAAATTGTTATAAAAAATAAAGAATTGAAATTTATTATAACATCTCAAAATGAGTTAACATTATTTTATTTTCGTTTATCTCTCAAAATATTGGTTTATAAGAATAAAAATTTTTGTTTAATGAAATAAAGACTTGGCAGTCTTGTGTGACGTTATGTCACTTATTATAAAAGCTTATTGACTAAAAATCAATAATTGTATTCATTCAAAAGAGCATGAGCATCCAAGTATTGATCCAATGTCTTCTTAAACGGGTCAAAGAACTAATAAAATTGTTCATCAACACACTTTGTGTCCGGTACCAAAATAATCAGAAATATTGAATCATAAATATGACAAACCACCCTCTCGAAGGTGTTGTCGAACTCCTGTTATCAAGATAAAGATCTGGATCCGATTCATTTAACTATCAAGCCATAACACGTGCCTTCTGCTACTGGTCATCGGAAGCTTAAGGTAAAAGCGTCTTCGAACTCTTCTTCTACACACGAACCAGCATAATCAAGAAAATGGAAAAAGTCAAACAGAACCCTCAAGGTGTCTCTAAACTAGGTCCAAATGCCCGTACTAGTTACCACCACCCAAAGGACCTCCTACAATTCTTGGAATTAGAAGGGTGAAAACCCATTAAACTCTGTATAAAAACCGGCGAATCTGCCACCGAAAGTCAGTCTAGCATCCGACTCCTGACCGTGCCATTGTGATCTACAACCCTTGACAGTCAGTCTAATTCAGTCCAAGTCAAGTTCAGGTCGAGTGAAGTTCTCCAGTGAAGTTCTCCGCAAGGTGCGGAAATCGAAATTAGGCTCCGGTCTGCGTTCCGAGAATCGCATCCAATTTCTAACTCAACGAAAAGTCTAGCAGTCTAGCAGCATCCGATTCCTAAATCAACGAAAGGTCTAGCAGCCTAGCAGCATCCGATTCCTTAATCAATGTAAAGGCCCAGCAGTTTCCAATTCCTCAATCAACGGAAAAGCCCAGCAGTGTCCAACATCAATCTACTACGAAAAGGCCGAGCCGTATCCAACTTCAATCGACCACGAAGAAGTTTGGTACCGTTGAATACTCACATTTCCCAACTCCTGGACTTCGTAGAAGTTGTCCTGCAAGCACTTCGTACCCAATAAGCGGTAAGTTATTATTCAATATTCTCGTCCAATTTATTTCTTAATAAAATAATGTTAATCAATGAAAATCATTAATTCCAAGCTGCTAAAAGGATTCTTGACGTGGCTCTGCTCTTCTCAACTCTAAAATATTGTAACCTCTTCCCCTTCTATTGTAAACGAAATAAATTAAATTATACACATTTAGTCGAAGCAATTTCATTCTATTCAGTTATCCTCATCCCCGACTCAAGTAGCACGGCGTGGTAATTTATTTATCCCACTTGACAACCGGATAGAAAACGAGGAACAACTCTTATAATATAAATAAGGTAAGTGCGTCTTTTATCTCGGACGTCACACTTGAAACGTCAAATTTTTAAAAAATGTTTATTATAATACACAGGGTGTTTCTCGATTTCCCTGACAACGTGAAACTACAAATACTAGAGCAAAAACTAAGTCGAAAACTGCCATAAGAAAATGTTTAAAAATGCGTATTTTTCAAACTACAGAGCAAAAAAGTTGACCAATCAGAAGTGCAATACTAGTTCTCACACATTCTCGAAATGGGTCGCGGATACTAGATGGTCTAAATCGTGCTTCTGATTGGTCAACTTTATTGCTGTGTAATTTGAAAACTACGCATTTTTCAACATTTTTTTATGGGAGTTCTCGACTTAGTTTTTGCTCTAGTATTTGTAGTTTCACGTTGGCAGAGAACTCGAGAAACAGCTTGTATATAAAAGTTTTGAGAAATTTTTTTTAATTAGCTCCGTTGTAACGATGTATATCGTTTAGGGAAAATTGTACGCTTGCACCTAATCTATTTACCCGTATTTGTCGTCCCCTTGACTCTCAAAAAGACCTGATTACGAACCGACATGCACAACTTTTCGGCCGAGCGCTCACCAACTGGGGACGTCGACTGGCGACGGACATTGAGTTAGTGATGCGCTATTATAGCGCAGCACTTGGTGCTACCTTAAAATCTTACAGAATTATGTGCTACCATAAAATAAAAATTTTATAATGTTCTAATGTGTCTAAAAATTATGAGATTTTATATTAAGCTGGTATGATTGTCAGTTTTCGTAGGAATCTTGTTAATATCAGACTGTTAGCTGATTTAGTGGTAAATTGAAAATTCAAACATATGGACTTATTCATTTAGCATTTCATACCGATAAGATTTAAATGGGGCGCATGAATATACCCCAAATTTCACTTGACATAATTTTCATTTGACCAAAAATTAAGTAACCGAATAGCCGTGTGGTATAAATTTTATTTATTCGAATTTTCAGTTGATATATTTCTGAAATTACATTCGCCATAATATTTACACTCTGAAAGAAGTTTGATTGAATCAAACAAATGTATCATTGATATAGGGCCGAAGAAAAAAATTTGTTTGATTCAAAGAAATTTTTTTTTATTATGATGAAATCATTTTTTTTGCATTAAAGGAAATTTTTTTGAATAAAACAAATTTTGTTTAATTTAAAGATATTTTTTCTTTGACCCTATATCAATGATACGTTTGTTTTATTGTAACAAACTTTTTTCTGAGTGTATGTGTCTTAATTTTCATTTAATCTAATTCATATTTTTTCGAAACATCACTTGTCGTAATAATTATTTGTCCCAATTCCCACATTCCATAATTTTTATTTGTTTGAAGTTTCATTTATCATAATGTCTTTTTGCCACAATTCCGTTTATGCGTATTACTATTTATTCTAATTGTAATTTATCATAATTTTCCATTACCCTAATTTGCACATAATCTAACTTTTAGATTTTCTATTTTCCATTTAACCTAATTTTCATTTAACCCCATTTTTATTTTCCCTATTATTCATGTAGCCTAATTTTCATTTCTCCGAACTTCTATGCACCATAATTAAAACTTATCCATATGTCAATATGGCCTAATAGCTATTTCACTGAATTACAGCTTGTAATAATTTTTATTTTCTATAAATTTCATTCAAGATAATATCTATATTTCCAAATGTTCATGTGCCATAAACTCCATGTAACATAATTTGCATCTGTCCTAAACGATTACCGGTTAGTTTCGAAGTCGTTATTTCCCATCTGTATGAATTTTGTCTGGTCGGTAAATAAAGTGAAGATGGCGATGCGTATCACTTCTTAGCACGTGAAATAAAGAATGAAAATAAATTATATTTTATATATTATATTTTATATATTATATATTATATTTTATATATTATATTTTTATATTTTAATTATATTTTTTTTACATGAAATAAATTATATTTTTGACACAAGGCTGCAAAATGCAACTAAATTACAGCGGAAGTGTTTGCAGAACTTAATACACTTACATTACTCGCGGTGGCGTTGTTAACATTTCCGTTGTTTAAAAAAAGAGCCTTTGCCAACTTGCCCCTTTGGCCAACTAGCCCCGGTCTCCCCTACTTATTGTATGAGGAAATTAAGTTTTTGAAACTTTATCTCCGCAATAGTTATAGAGAAGAGTGGGGCGAAAAAGCCATTTGATTATGATTTGATAACTATGATGCTCAGCAAACGGTCGTTTGTAAAACACCACCTTTTCTCAAAATAATTTTTCAAGTTTTATTTCCTTTTACCACTTCAGATTTTGGTGAAAACAATTTCTGGCGAGTATTTTCTGAATCAAAATAGTGTTCTGAACGAGAAATATGGGTTCATTTTCTTCGTAATCCACGTAATTCAGAATGTTTTAGCAATATTGGGTTCCTTATGAATTGAAGCCAAGAGACGTTGATCGCCGTTTCTTTGCTTATGAACAGCTGCTTCAAAGACAGAATCGGAAGGGTTTTTTACATCGCATTGTAACCGGTGACGAAAAATGGGTCCACTACGATTATCCCAAACACAGAAAATCATGGGGAATTCCCGGACATGCCTCCACATCTACGCCCAGACCGAATATTCACGGTGCCAAGGTTATGCTCTGCATTTGGTGGGACCAGCTCGGTGTAATGTATTATGAGCTGTTGAAACCGAGCGAAACCATCACAGCGTGTTGCCGATGACCGGAAAATTTCCCGGTTTCCGGGTAATTTTGACACTGATGGGAATTTTTCG
>CAJFCO010000415.1:42536-69256 GCA_904066015.1 Synergus gifuensis
ACACTCTGTATAATGATTGGGAATGTCAATGTTTATGGTGCACCTGTGAAACTCTGCGTTCCTGACTAGCCTGGTGGCACTTTGATTGTCCGCGAATATCACACATTGATATCCAATGTTAGACAACAGTTTCCTTAACCATATTGCCTCTCGAGACGATACCAAGGCAACAACATATTCTGCTTCAGTCGTGCTTAGCGTAACTAATCTTTGACACTGACTAGCCCTAGTTATCGGACCACGCTAGCTGGAAGACATATTCAGTTGTCGATCTGCGTGTTTCCACGTATCCCGCGAAATCAGCGTCTGAATAGCCGAAAAGCTCGCTTCCATCGCCGCGCTACTCGATACCATGACTGATCGTTCCTGGAAGATACGCCAATATACGCTTTACAGCTCGCTAGTAGTAATTACTATAATTTTTCAGAAACCTGCTCACTGAATTTACAGCGTAAACTAACTAACTGTTATATCCGGACGCGAAACTGTAACTAGAAACATTATCGATCCAACGGCTTCCCTAAACGGAACATTTGCAGCCTTTTCTTTTCCTTCGACTACAGGATTTAAAGCTGCGTTCAGATCAGCTGGCACACTCAGTGATTTCGCGTCGCTCATCCGAAATTTTTCTATCACACTCCTCGCAAACGCGCTCTGATGTACAAATCTCTCATCCCGATTTCTTTCAATTTGCATGCCGAAAAACAAGCTTGAATCACCAATCGTGATTTTAAACGATTTTCCGAGATGCATCTACACGCGCTCTAGAACCTCATTCGATTCCGTTTCAATAAGAACGTCATCAAGTACAACGCCAGATACACTTTTGATCCGCTTACATTATCGACAAAAGTGCAGTGATCTGCGTCGGTTTCGATACACAACACTTTTCACTGAACTTTCCTTGAAACTGAGATCCTCTGGGATCTTCATGAAGATTTCTTCATCCAGTTTGCCGTACAAGAACGTCGTTTGTACATCAAATTGCGCCAAATTGCAGTTTTTCTCATCAACAAAAGCGAACAACACTCGCACACAGTCATATCGGACTACGCGAGCAAACGTTTCGGTGAAATCCACGGCTCTACGCTGCATGAATCCACGAGCACAGAGCCGAGCTTTGTAGGGACAAACGTTTCCCGTAGAAACTTTCTTGATTGGAAAACCCACTTGGAATCAATAAGCTTCATATTCGGTCTTCTCTTAACTAGAGATCACGTCTCATTCTCGTTGTGTGCTTCGAGCCTTTTCTTAATTGCACCAATCCACTTCTATAAATCCTTGCTTCTTATAGCTTTTTCATACGTCGTTGGCACATTGTACTCGGCCACGTTGCTCTTTTATTGCGATGGACTTCGTATTGATCTGCGATCCCTTAGATTATGATCTGGTTCTACGCACGGTGTTTGGGCGACCAACTCTGGTCTTGCATTCTCCGATTCCTTGACAGTTGGCAGTAACACATCATCGTTGTCGTCGTTCTCTTACTCCTCGTTTGAGTCTCGTTCCTCGTCGACTTCACTTTCAGCTTTGGGCAGCCATCTTTCATCGCACGTTTAGTCGTCTGCTGGCAGCGTTGACTAATCGATTTTTTCACAAAACACTACGTCTCTTGACATCGACACCTTCTTAGATTGCGGGTCTTAAATTCGGTAGTTCGACGAATTATTTTCGTATCCCACGAGGATCATTCTTCGTGCACAAGCATCAAACTTCGTCGTCTACTGCTTCGGCACATTGACAAACGCTTCGGAGCCAAAAATGCGCAGATGTTTTAGATAGGGTTTGATCCCCATCTATCTTGCGTACGTTGTCGCTCCATTTTTAACACTCGATTATCCTGCGCGATTCATTAGATAGACCGCTGTATTACACGCTTCTGCTCATAGAGATTTAGGGAGTTCCTTTGCGTGCAGCATCGTCCTGGCACTCTCGATTATTCTCCGATTATCACGTTCTGCCTTTCCCTTCTGTTCGGGCGCATACGAGCGATGCACTCGCATTCAATACCACAAGACTCGAGATACTCATCCATCTTTTTGCTTCGGGATTCACATCCATTATCCGTTCGCAACACACGCATTACACTTACGAATTCATTTTCTACTAATTTATCGAACACAAGAAACTTGTCAAACATGTCGCTTTTGTGTTTAAGAAAATAGATATTCCGGAAGCTCGTTGAATCTTCTTTGAAAGATTGGAGAAACCGCGCACCTCCTTGAGACTCGACGTTCATTGGTCCACACACGTCCAAACGGAGTCTTCACCAGAATTCGTGGCCGCATACACACGCTCACGTCAAAACGTCTGAAAACGCTATTTACCGATTGGATACGTCTCACGAAAAACTTCACCCGTTTTCGCAACCCCGAAAAGACCCAGAGAATGGTCCTTTCCTGTACTTTCAGATGAGAGTTTTTCACCGAAAATGAAGGACCTCCATGAAGAGGTGCGAAACCACCAGTCAAACAACGTCAAAAAGAAGTACCATCCACAATATAGACAACAGCCTGATGGTGTCTGATAACACCAAAACGTGTTATCAGACAAAAGCCTACTTTTAGCGGAAAGTGAATACCTAGGAACGCCACAAGCTTAGAAAGACAATTCAGCGACGGGAAGAAAGCCCGGTCGTCCACGTGAAAACAAGTCCAAACTGCCACTTGCTCTGCCAGGAACGTCTCATTATAATCTGCGGCTCGCTCCAAGAAGCAGAGCCAGAAACAGTGCTGCCAGATCCTGAGCGCTGAAAATCCTTATTTTAAGATGTAGCAGGGTGGGGGTAATGAGGAAAAAATCCGTATAAATCCGTATCATTTAAAAAGCTGCTTGCAATGTATTTTTTAATATGCCAAACAGAATTTTAGATGTAATATTGCACTGATTTAATTAACTTCATTTGGTTTCTATATTAAATATTGTATTCACTCGAATCCCGCAAACGTAACCATCGCAAAGCTAATAATCCCGCAAAGATAACCAAATTCTTCCCGCAAACATAACCAGTACTTTTTTCCATAAGCACGTGATACCACTGCGCATGCCATGACGCTCGGCATCTGATTGGTTGCTATTGGCGCGCAGTTTAAAATGCAAAAAAATATTATTTTATTCGCAATACGCATGCGCAATTCAGGTGGAATTTAAGAGAAGGAACACTGTTACCAGTTACGCTCGTCGGCTGGTCGACAGCCAGCAGAAAATAAATAAGAGTAAAAGAGGTAGAGAGTTCACTTTGTCCAATTTTTCAATCTCTATCTCTTTTACTCTTATGTACTTTATGCTGGCTGACGACCAGCCGACGAGCGTGTAATCAGGCCTTTACGTTCGCGACTTCTAGAAAGAGCAAACATAGAGCCGACAGCGAAATGAAAGAGGACAGAAAACATCCTCGTTCTCGTTCGCTGATTCATTATCGAAATACATAAGTATTTAATCGGTATTTATTTGTGCATATATTTTACATAAAAACTAAAAATCCTTAAAAAATCCGTATTTTTCTCAAAATCCGTATATTTTTTTAGGAGGCTGAACAATCCGTAAAATACTGACAAATCCGTACATCTGGCAGCATTGATTATGTCATGAATTGAAGGTTGTTACGTAGACTATTCCATTCTGCAATTTAGAGTTTACTTATATCTACAGTGTTCGTCATGTATGCCTAAACACTTGTCACTAGATTTTTGCACGCATTCAATGCAAAATCCTAGTGACAAATGTTAAGGCATACTTAACGAACATTGTACAGTGCCCTGCATTAATGTCTTCCGTTGTAAACATGAAAACCCAAACCTGGTTTCCATTAGAATCTTATGGAAACCAGGGTTGGGTTGACATGTTTAAAAAGAAAGGCATTAATGCAGGATAGTGCACAGAAATGTTCAACGATGCCTTCCTCTGTTTTGTGTTTTAAACTAAACGTCCTAACCCTATTTTCTATTAGAATCTTATGGATATCAGAGCAGTGTTGCCAGATTGGGCTACTAATCGCCCAAATTCACATTAAGTAGCCCAAAAGTAGCCCAAAATCTGGTAACACTGTATCAGAGTTGGAACGTCATGTTTACAATACAAAACAGAGGAAGGCATCGTTGAACATAACTGTACTGTGTTCGTCATGTATGCCTTAACATTTATCACTAGGATTTTGCATTGAATGCGTGCAAAATCTAGTGACAAATGTTGAGGCATGCATGACGAACACTGTACAGTAGAAGTCATGTATGGCTTCCTCTGCAAACATGTCAACCTATCCCTGATTTCCATAAGATTTAAATAGACACCAGGGTTGGGTGGTCATGTTTACAGAGGAAGGAATACATGACTGTTACTGTATATATAAGTAGATCTTACGTTTTTTAGTCTACTGTTCTAAAAGATTTATTATTTATTTAACTAGCTTTGATCAGACGTCGCGACGTCCAGCCTCATTAGGTGTATATTGGATTCATTTTATGTCAAGCTAATTAAATGGATAGTTTTTTTAACTAAAAACTGTTAAGGGGGAGGGTTCGGTCCATTCGATGAAAAAAATGCATGTTTTTAGGAATTTTTTTTGGCGATACAGGTACTGCTAGTTTATTTTGACAATATGTAACTTATAGTACAACTTTTAGACTATATTCCTGGAAATTTATATTGAAAAATATTAAAAATTGAGCGAATAACAGCAAATCTCCGGAAGCGCCTCGAAAAAAAGGTGTTTTGCGGTGGACATGATAACTGGAGACAGAATCATCAGAAACAAAAAATTCAAATTGGGTTTTATAAAGGAGATGTTTCTTGAGGTAACGCTGGGACGATTTATTTTTTTGATTTTTGAATTTTCGGTAGCACTTGAAAGCCAAAAACACGATTTTCGCTAAAAAAAATCGATTAATTTGTTATTGTGAAATCAACAATTATTTAAAAAGACGAAAAAGGCTCCAGCGTTACCTGGGGAATTATGTGAAGAACAACTGTGCAAAATTTCAAAACGATCTTCACACTAGATTTTAAGTTATGCTGTCCACCGACTTTACAAATGACACATTTCAGGAGAACGCTTTAAAGTATACTTTCGATCAAGTATACGAAATCGAGGTAGAGCAACTGACCATATATTTCCATCATTTTTTCTCCGATTGACTTGAAATTTTTACACAACATTCTTGAAATGTTGTACTATTAAATAAAAAAATAAAAAAAATTCGAAAGAAAAAGCTTAAATACGGAAACCCCCCCACACACCCTTAAAAAAGCGCTTTCAAGCAAGTATACGAAATCGAGGTGGACCATATATTTCCGTCATTTTTGCTCCGATTGACCTGAAATTTTCACACAACATTCTTGAAATGTTGTAGTATCAAATAAAAAAATAAAAAAAATTCAAAAAAAAAAAGTTTAAATACCGAACCCCCCCCCACCTTAAAGGTAGAGAGTATTTTTGAGCATTATAAGTATTATATACGATTTTTTTGTATACTTAACCTAATAGTCACTTACCAAAACATGTTTAGATGACATATCAATAATATATCGATTTAACAAATATTAAAAAGGTAACGGAATAACGACAGTATTAAATTATAACATAATGTGGACACATTTAAAATAAACAATTTTTTTTACGAAAATTGTGAATCGGCAGTGACGCTCCAATACATACATACAGATGACAAACGTTTTTTCACGTCGGGGCAACCAACCTAACCTGTATTGCATAGTAGCGCCTTAGTGTTAGAACTGAGTACTATAAAATTTTTTAATTCTATAATTTAAGTTTAATTAAACTGTGATATATTTCACTTAGTGAGTCAATATCCAATCTTTATTAACAGTATTTCTATGTTTAACAATACGAAAAATTTCTTTAAGAATTCTTTTTCTATAGTTAGTTTGTGCTAATAATTTTTATGTTAGAAATTAAGTCAAAGTTGTGGCCCATAACACTAGTCAACAAAATGTGACCTATGTGCTCATGGAATGAGATATGTCATTTCCAGAGTATTTTTTTGTGCTGAATCCGAATCTGGCCTCTATTTCTCTCCAGCACGTCAGGTTTTCGAGATTTTTTTAATCAAAATTTTTTTTGAAAAATCACAAATCATGAGATAAAAGGTTGTAAAAAATTTTTTCAATTAAAAGCAATATATGATTTCAATGCATTTTTTAATGCCAAATCCAACGGTGTGCTTGTTTTTTTGATATCTTGTACGGTTGCCGAGATAATTGGAAAAAACGGAGAAAAAATACGAAAAAAAGTGGTTTTATAAAAAACTAAATATCTTGCTTAAAATGTTTTTTTTGAGTTTTCCTAGTACCATTCTCTTTGTTTTTTAATGACAAATAAATTTAAAAAAATTCAGGGTTCAGGCTATTACCGATCAAAAGATACTCTGCAGAGAAGTTGTCTCTTTCTACAGAGTTGCCAGTTTGACGGCTTACACGTACTTGAAGCGAATCATTGTACTGTGTCTAGTATTTTATTACATCAAAATCTTCAATATCTGAAAATTTCACAATATTCACAAAGTTTTTTATTTTCTCATTGTTAACAGTATTCACATCTTCGAATTCTTGAGCAGGTTTTAATCACACAGGCGTCGCATGGGCGCTATACACGTGATACAAACAATTGGTCGGGGGAAAGTGTAAATGGCGCATGCGCAACTCCCCTCTACCTCGACAGCACTAAGCTCTCCTGCGTATCGTGTTCCGTACTGTTTTCTGTTATAAAATGAAGTTTATATGCACAGTAATAATAGTATATTATGCATCTAGGGATACATACAGGCGTTTTTCATCGAGCGTGACGTATGCAGAACTCGTCTTCGCTCTCGAGCTACGACTCGTTCCCCCAGTTGCATACGATATTTTCTTCAAAAAGTGCACGAAACCACGTGTTTGAGAGCGTGTAAAGCGAGCTGAAAGTTGCTGTTTCCAGAGGTTAGAATAGCGCGATTACAAGATTCTCCACCAGAGGCAGAACTGTCGCGAGTTTTTTTACCTCCAGCTGGAGTTTTTTTCCCTGTTAGGAGTTTTTTTCCCAATTTATTTCACTGCTCTGTAAACAGCAACTTTCAGCTCGCTTCAAACGCTCGAAAACACGTGGTTTTCGTGCACGTGTTGAAGAAAAGGGTTTTTATTTTAATTGTATGTGTGTACAACGGGTAAACGAATTTTGATTAGAAAGCATGTGATCAAAGAGAGAGGCTAGCAATAATTATTAATGGGCTACCAGACAATGGGCTAGCGCCTCTGAACAGAAATATAGTTCTAATCTTAGTATTTAAACAATTTACAGTAGTACTTTGTGTAATGTAGATATCTTAACAATTACCTGTGCTTCAGCATACAAACACAGCATTCAGACTCTAAACTTTTATTTTTATATCTTACTAGCACGCTTTTACTGCGATACAATATTTTAGACCGCCAAAACTACTCACAGCACAGTAACGCTATCTATCGTATCTAAAGCCAACACTCGTCCTTGAGTAGTTTTCCACGTAGATACAAAAATGGACCTTTGCTTAAAGGTTTTGTAAAGATATCTGCTAATTGATCTTTTGATTTTACATAAATTGGATTAACAGTTTTACCTACATGTTGATTAATAAATTTTCGTTTTATCTCAATGCGCTTTTTACTCTTAGTAATTTTACCTTCCTCAAAATTTTCAAGCATATTGATCGAAGCTTTGTTATCTATAAATAAATCTGTAGGATCTGACAAGTCTTGAATTTTTAGTTCTTTTAACACTCGACGAATCCAACTCACTTCTTGAATACCTAGAACAGCAGCACGATATTCGGCTTCAGCAGATGAAATAGCTGTCACTTTCTGTTTTTGTGCAAACCACACAATTAGTCCTCCATTCTCAACTAAGATGCCACTTGTTGAACACATATGCGAGTCAACTCCTCCATAATTTAAATCGGTATAAGCTTGAAGATTGCAGATGCCATTAAGAAATATTCCAAAGTCCTTAGTACCTTGTAGATAGTGGAATACTCTTTCTATCATTTTCCAGTGACTGATTTTTGGTTGACAGACTTGATGACTCAAATAATTGATCGCAAAACTTATATCAGGACGAGATACGGTTGAGATATATAAAATACTCCCAATGGCTTCACGGTACTGCTTATTTTTCAATTCCTTATCGTTGACTAGCTTGTTTGTAATCATTCCTGGTTCCATCGGTGTAGAAACTTCGTAGGCATCAGCAAAACCAAATTGTTCAATTATTTTCTTTGTATATTTGGATTGACTCAAGAAAATTCCATTTCTCATTAGTTTAATGTCCATACCCAAATAATACAATATTCCTTGCTTAGGACCTTCTGATGTAATTTCAAATTTTCTAGCCAGTTTCAAAAGTCGATCCTCCACTTCGTCTTTATTTTGTCCAATTATTAGACCATCATCAACAAAAATAGTCATCATCACTGTATGATTCTGATTGTAAAATAGACAAGGATCATCGTCGGTTGCTTCAAAATTTAAACTTTGCAGGTAATTATTGAGGTTAACATTCCAAGACTTTGGAGCTTGCTTTAATCCGTATAAGCTCTTCAATAATTTGCAAACTCTTCCAGACTTATAATCGAATCCTTCAGGTTGAATCATATAAAGGTCTTCTGTCAATTCACCATTCAAGAAGGCAGTTTTTATATCAAAGGTCTTCATATAAGACTTTTCTTGTGCAGCTAGACTTAGTAATAAACGGATACTTGCATGGCGTGCGACAGGAGAAAACGTTTCATTATAGTCAATACCTGGTTGTTGGTCAAATCCACGAGCGACCAATCTAGCTTTCATACGTCCATCTCCTTTTTGATGAAAAATCCAACAAGTCAATGGTTTTCGACCATCAGGTTGATCAGTAAGTTCCCAAGTCTTCATCTGATGTAGTGAATTCATCTCTTCTTGCATTACGCGCTTCCACTTAGAATCTGATAAGGCCTTCCCGACAGACATGTCCTCTACTTCACCAATTAATCCAGTTATATAGTCATTATATTTTGGATGAGGCTTCATTGTT
This sequence comes from Synergus gifuensis, assembly GCA_904066015.1. NCBI lineage: Eukaryota > Metazoa > Arthropoda > Insecta > Hymenoptera > Cynipidae > Synergus > Synergus gifuensis. The sequence goes on from CAJFCO010000415.1 coordinate 51,571, forward strand.
CATCGATCACGTAGATTTCGATTTTGCACTCTTTCTCTTTCCTGATTTGGTTCTTCTGGCTGATTGTTATCATCTTCGTCGTTTCTATCATCACTGATGTTTATGTTATCTGACTTCTCCTGACGATCAACATCTTACTCTGACTGCTCTGAATAATCCGACTGTTCAGACTGATCTGATTGTTCTGACTTAAATTCAACTTCAATAGATTCTTTTTCAGAATTAATTCTTTCGTGAAATAAAACATTACAGGATATTTCTACGTGACGTTTTTCAGGAATGTACATACGATAACCCTGTTCTTCGTTATCGTATCCTGCAAAAATTCCTTTTTGGCTTTTCTTATCAAGTTTGTGTCGTTGATGATCTGATGTCAATACATAGCATTCACAACCAAATGGTTTCATCGATTTTGGGTGGACGTGACGACCAAACCATAATTCAGCTGGACTCTTACCTTTGACTGTACTCTTTCCTGTTTGATTGATAGTAAATACAGAGTAGTTTAAAGCTTCCGCCCATAACTTCAGACTAAGTCCTTTCGCATGAATCTCGGCACCAGCAGCTTCAACTATTGTACGCATTTCCCTCTCGACTCTGTCATTTTGTTCTGGCGTGTACGTAGCTGATCGCTGATGAAATATACCCATCTTTTCGAAAACATCGCGACTTCTGACATTTTTAATTTCTGTTCCGTTATCTGACTTCAACTTCTTGACCTTCCGACCAAACTGATTCTCGACTAGATTTAAGAAGATAATCAACTTATCTACTGCATCAGACTTGTTTTTCAAAAAATAGACTGTTCGAAAGTGACTGTAATCATCCTTGAATAGTAAAAAATACTTGGCTCCTCCTAGAGATGTTTCATTCATCTCACCAAGATCTACATGAATGACATCAAGACACCTTTGAGCCACAACATTTATTGGATGGGAAGTACGACACTGTTTCCCATAAGCACATCCTTCACATACATATCCATTCCAGTCATCAATGTATTCAATGTTATTCTTCTTCAGGATATCCCTTACGTATTGAACATTTTGATGAGCAAAACGTTCATGCCAGATTTTTACAGAAACAGCTGACAGACGGTGTTCAATATTTCTGCGAAACTTCATGCAAAACAGTCCACCAGATCTTTTAGCGATTAAGACAGGCTCTCCATTTTCCAAGATTGTTGACTTTTCTGCATCCGCTTGTTGAGTATATCCTTTATCCAGTACAGTCGTTACAGAAAACAAATTAAATGTCAGATGCGGAACAAACAAGACATCACGAAGAACAATTGGATACCATTGTTTTCCATTATAAGCAGGCAAATGTACATCTCCGATGCTTACAGCTTTTAGTTCTGTCGAATCACCTATCTTCACTAGTGTAGGCGCTTCCAATGCCTTTAAATTTGACATCCAACTTAGATTTCCAGTCATGTGGTGTGACGCACCACTATCCTTGTACCATGATTCCAGATCATTTGTTATGCTGTAAATTGCTGTAGAAGATAATCCTACTGAAATAAATGACTTAAAGTTATTTTTGTAATTTTTAGGACATTCCTTGGCAAAATGTCCGCTTTCATGACAGTTGTTACACTTGTAGTTTTTCTTACAATAATTTATATACTCTTGACAAGGCTTGCCATGGCATTCACGTTTCTGATGTCCTCTCTTTCCACACTTGTAGCACCTCAATTGACCCGACGACGAACTGGATTCACCTGCATTGGACTGACTTGAACTGAACGAATTGAACTTTGACTGACCCTGACTTTTCTTGTACTGACTTTTATTTCCAAATTTAGCTTTACCTTTTGCCAGTAATGCATTCTCAACTTGTGATTCTCGACTTTTCATTCGTTGTCCTTCTTGTTGAAGAAGGACAACGAATGAATGACAACGTTCCATAATCCTAGATAATGTTTTATCCACATCAGCAACTGATTCCCATGCAGAATGAAAGTGATTAAACTCTTCAGGCAGACTATTTAAAATTCGAGACATCACCCATTCATCTCGGATTTCTTCATTAGCGGCACGTAATTCTTGCGCTAACCCATCAATAGCAAGACAGTTGTCCACAACGGTTTTGCTTTCATCATACATGAAGCTGAAAAACTGCATACGTATTCCATCGTTCGACGACTGAGCCTTTCTGCCATATAGTGTTTCTAACCTCTCAATCATTTGCAAAGCCGTTGTACACATACTTATTTTTAAAGCAATTTTCTCGTCAACATTTAACCCAATAATTGTTTGCGCTTCAATATCTTTCTTACACCAATCACCGTATGTACGATCATTTTCAAAATGCTTTACTGTCACACCAGTAGCTACATCAAACAGACTTTTTGCTCTTAGTAATAAGTTTAATTTGAAACGCCAGGCAACATAATTACTTTTTCCGGTGCTTTCAGATGTTTCAACTAGCTTTTCTAGATTTAATTTTGCATCCATAATGCTACAAATTTCAGTCTCAAATTTTTCCTGACAAATTAAAAATTTTTCAGACTTGCTTCTTTTTATAGGATATGTTGGATTACGTCACTAAACGTTAGAACCACATTTACAGTCTGGGCCCATAACCTGTTATAAAATGAAGTTTATATGCACAGTAATAAAAGGGTTTTTATTTTAATTGTATGTGTGTACAACGGGTAAACCAATTTTGATTAGAAAGCATGTGATCAAAGAGAAAGGCTAACAATAATTATTAATGGGCTACCAGGCAATGGGCTAGCGCCTGTGAACAGAAATATAGTTCTAATCTTAGTATTTAAACAATTTACAGTAGTACTTAGTGTAATGTAGATATCTTAACAATTACCTGTGCTTCAGCATGCAAACACAGCATTCAGACTCTAAACTTTTATTTTTATATCTTACTAGCACGCTTTTACTGCGATACAATATTTTAGACCGCCAAAACTACTCACAGCACACTAACGCTATCTATCGTATCTAGAGCCAAAATTTTCATTTCATCCTAGACCTCTGCGGTGTGACATGTATGATACCTATTCCTATACTCTAGAACTAGAAGTCATTCCCATTGAACTCTAATTCATTAGCGCTAATTTTGAGCTATCATTTGAAATTCACTCTGCAAGAATTGCAAAATGGAGCCTTGTTACAAAAATCATCCCGATAACTTTTGCTATGTGTCCCACAAAAACAGAGATAAAAAATTTCTACTGCAATGCGAGAAGGTTACGAAATTTTTTTTCAGATTAAACCCGAAAATGGAGAAAAATATTGGATACCAAACAGTTGCTGCTCGATTTGTGCCGTTTCATTGAGGTCAGCATATCGAGGATATTTCGATCATCTCTCCAATTTTAGTTTTCCTACTTCTTGGAGAGAACCTCTAAACCATTTTGATAATTGTTATTTCTGTTTGACAGATGTTAAAGGCTACTCATCGAAATGCAAGAACTCCATAATTTACCCTAATGTTTCTTCCGTGACGAAAGCTGCGTATGACCGTAAAGAGTATCTCCCGGCTAATTCTACGAAACGCAAAGCAGAAGAAATTAACTATTCTGATGAAAATCAATCATTGGATCATGAACCGACCAGAAATTTGCCACAATTATTCCACTAAAAAGAATTAAATGATTTGATAAGAGACCTTAATTTATCTAAAAATGAGGCTGAAATCTTGGGCTCTAGCCTCAAGGAAAAAAATTTGTCAGGGAAAAAAATTGGTCATGAACACCAACCAGAGAATTGGCGTTTATTCATTGATTCAAACAAATACTGTTTGAAAGCTGTTCTCTTGCACAATGGAAACAAATATCCATCAATATCCTTTGCTTATGACACTAATATGAAAGAGTCCTATGATGTCATGAAACTTTTACTTTGCAAAATAGATTACTAGCTACATAAATGGTTTATTTGTGGTGATTTCAAAGTAATAGGAATCCTCCTCGGATTGCAATCTGGTTATACAAAATATTCTTGCTTTCTATGCAACTGGGACAGCAGAGCACGAGACTAACATTACAACGTTAAAGTTTGACCAGCTCGACAGACGTTAGAATCTGGAAAGATGAATGTTTCTCAAAAATCACTGGTTGATCCCCAAAAGATCTTTCTACCAGGATTACATATAAAGCTCGGAATCGTGAAAAATTACATCAAAGCGTTGCATAAGAACAGAGAAGCAGGTTTTCTTTTTTTGAAAATGAAATTCCCTAAGCTTAGTGAAGCGAAAATTAGGGAGGGGTTTTTGATGGACCACAAATCCGACAACTGATGCTGGACTGTGATCTTGAAAAGAGCTTGACTGCACTTGAGAAACGAACATCGTTTTCAGTGAAAGCTGTTATTAACAATTTCTTAGGAAACAGAAAATCCAGAAACTACAAAAACTTGATCGATAAGATGTTGGAAATCTTCTAGGAAATGAAGGTGAACATGTCGCTAAAAATTCACATGATGCACTCTCACTTGGACTTCTTCCCAGAAAATATGAGAGCAGTTAGTGATGAACATGGTGAAAGATTTCATCAAGATATCGCTACAATCGAGAAGAGGTACCAAGGTAAGTGGAGTGTGAACGCTTTAGCGGACTATTCTTGTAATCTCATGATTGATGAAATAAATGCTCAACATCGTCGAGCATGCAAGAGGAAAAGTTTCTAATCATAAGCAGCGATTTATCATAATTTTCCGACAAGAGCTAATAATTTTTAGCTCTTGAATTAGCAATTGAATCGTGATGCAATAAATGACACAGTACAATGATTCGCTTCAAGTACGCGTAAGCCGTCAAACTGGCAACTCTGTAGAAAGAGACAACTTCTCTGCGGAGTATCTTTTGAACGGTAATAGCCTGAACCCTGAATTTTTTTTTAATTTATTTGTCATTAAAAAACAAAGAGAATGGCACTAGGAAAACTCAAAAAAAAAATTTTAAGCAAGATATTTAGTTTTTTATAAAACCACTTTTTTTCGTATTTTCTCTCCGTTTTTTCCAATTATCTCGGCAACCGTACAAGATATCAAAAAAACAAGCATACCGTTGAATTCGGCATTAAAAAACGCATTGAAATCATATATTACTTTTAATTGAAAAAATTTCTTACAACCTTTTATCTCATGATTTGTGATTTTTCAAAAAAAATTTTGATTAAAAAAATCTCGAAAACCTGACGTGCTGGAAAGAAATAGAGGCCAGATTCGGATTCAGCACAAAAAACTACTCTGGAAATGACATATCTCATTGCATGAGCACATAGGTCACATTTTGTTGACCAGTGTAATGTGTGAGTGTAATACAATCGCTGTACGGCGATTGTATTATACTTCCATATTCGCATGGGATGCGGTATATTGTATGTGTTTTTTAAAACGTAGGAATTGCATCCTTACACTTGGTGAAGCAATTATATTGGTCTTTATAATAAGTAGATACCATGGTAATTTCATAAGTCGATAATAGTTAGTTAGTTAGTTAGAATGTTCGGGCGAGGAGTCCAACCCCCTTGGGGGCCCCTGAAACGCTCAGGCTAAAAGACCATTGTACCTTAACCCCAAATGCTGCCTATCCCCCCATTCCAGTCCTCTTAACGAAGCCTAGAATGTCGCTGGCTGTTAGCGCCCTAATCTCCTCTGGTTCCAACATAGCTGACCCGTAGATTTGTTGTCTGAGCCCACACATTCGGCCTACTCTGGGCCAGTTAAGGATGGTAGCGGCCAAATCCTGCCTACGGCGATCGCCCAAGATAGCTTTCGCCTGCCTACATCCGTTAACTTGCGCCCAGTAATTGTTGTGCTGTTGTACCACCTACTTCTGAATCTCCAGACTGGTACAGCAGGATGCCAACTCCAGAAAGAGTTCTGAGCCAATCGGCCTACCTGCTGCTCCTCTTTTAGCCAGTTGATCCGCTTTTTCGTCGATAATAGTTTTTTTAAATTTCTATAGACTTTGTTAACGAACGATTAAAGGTCTCATTTGAGAGCGTAACAGTTCTATCAAAGAAAGAACAAAGTTTTGTTCTTTCCCTCTTAACAAAAACAAAATTATCGAGGTCACGCTAGCCAATATAGAAAATAAAATACATCTAATTCCTAACAGCCACTAGACAGAATTTATATCCTCTCTGTCTTACCATCTCCAATGATTTGTCAGCAAGTGATATAATACTAACAACTGTGATACATTCAAATTCCTTAAAAGTTGTAACAATTTGTTTTTCGTCCTTACATCTAATTATCTCAGCAGACGCTTCAGCATAGCCAGGGTTAGGTTTTAGAGATAATTACAAAACAAATCAATTATTTTTTATTAACAAAAATAGTAAAATATTTATCCCCCTATAAAATACATATATAATTTTAACTACTTTGAGTGTAACGGATGTATGTTTGAATGTGTGTAAATATCTGTGTGTGAATGAAAAAAACAATATTAAGTGTGTATTAAGTGTGGTTCGCGGTAACAAAGAATAAGTGTGTCTGTGTCAGTGTGAGATTCTACGAAATTGAATGTATATGAATGAGACGTTTGAATTACGGAGAATGTAGAGCGGGTAGACGGAGGCGGAAAAGAATCTATCGACGTTATTATTATTCCTGAAATCAAAGCACGGTACTTGTGTCAAACAATCGTCATAAAATGATAGAATTCAGTACATAAACTAGACCCACAGGTGATCTTTCATGGAATACATTTACTTTCGTTACCTGCCTTCCCCTCAACGGTAGGTAAGGTAAGCGGATGCATGGATGGACATTTGTTTCCCTAGCTACTCTTGGGACCATGTATGGATTCTCCAAATAAAGTTTCAACAATCGAAGGCTCTGTATTGGAACCTTCGGGTGGCCGCTCTCAGTCAGGGCACTCTGAACACTTTCTTTTAAAAAGAAAAGCCGATATGGTGCAGCGAAGAAGCGGCTCAAAAGAGAGTGGCTTCTTCAAGCCGAGGCGAAGGAGGACAACCGAGGCACGCCAAAGGAGGCCTCTGTGGTAGGTAAGAGGAGGAAAGGATCTCAGGACACTCCTCCGGACAGGGCAGCAAAGAGGCACAGGGCTCTTGAAGCTCCGGACCTCTCATACTCGCAGGTGTCCGATAGTGCGCTGACTAGGATCATCATCGCAGTGGGCTACCCATATGTCTGTCTGACTCCGAAGAAGTTCGACAAACTGTGGGTAGAAATCGCGAAAACGATTGACACTCTTAGAAGAAAAGGATTATGATGCGTTTTTCGGGGAAGAACCCATTGATCTAGCTTATTTGTCCGTAGAAAAAAAATAATAAAGGACAGAATGGTAGAGATAAATCTGGTTCTTCCAAGAATCCTTCCCCCTCTTCTCCTTCCCTTTTGAGACCCTTTTACCCTTGAGACCTTTTTTTTAATTATTGTTATTTTCTTATATTGTTATCGTTACTTTGTTAAATTTATTATTATTGTTATCGCTGCTTTGTTAAATACAATTTTATTGTTATCGTGGCTTTTTTAAATTCAATATTATTGTTATTATTAAAATATTATTGTTATTATTGTTGTTTTATTGTTAATTTTCCGGCTTGATCTTTATTCTTTTCATTCCTCTCTTCTATCTTCTTTTACTATTTTTTTTTCGTTTTCTTTTATTTTTCTTTATTTTCCTATTATTCTCTCGATTTTATTTTGATTATGATTTATTTATTTTATTCATTTTATTTATGATTTTAACCTATGATTTTTTTTTTATTTTTGTTGACATTATTTTTTTTTATTACGATTATTCGGTCAAGGAGTTCCGAATTTCCTTTTCTTTTTGGTATTATTTACTGGCTGGTCATTTTAATGTCATTTCCTACTCTCTTTTGATCTTTTTTTAAATTTTACTCATGCTTTTATTTTATTTTATCAGTCTCCCTTATGGTTTGAGACCTGTTCGGTCCTCCCCAAGGAGAGGGGAGTGGTGACGTTGCAGATTTTGCAAGTCACAACATCTTATGTGATGTTGCAGATTTCTGCAAATCACAAAAACTCTTAAAATTAAATTTTATTTGAATAAAAACTAGATTGCTCTCGTTTAGAGTATAATTCGGCACTCCTATCTGTTTTAATTTCATTTTTATCTGTTTTATTATTTATTTTTATTTTATATTTGTTTGTTAATTCGAATTTAGAATTTTATTTATTTTTGTTTGTTTGTAAAATATTTTTAGGGCTGATTTATTTTATTTTTTTTTAAATTTTTGTACATTTCTGAGCTTTGCGGTCACGAGCGAGAAGCCACAGACGTACCAACCACCTACGCATCTACTGATTCAGTTCCGTCATTCGCAACACCACCTTCATGAGTTCTTCGCCACAGCTACTGTCCTTGGGCCTTTTCTATCGTTATCTCTCTCTCCACCATCCCTCTTAACGTCCAAGACAGAATTGTCAAATCTGTCAATAATGGACAGAAGGATTGGTGTTGGTCATCTTTATGTTTAGGCGCATTGCTGGCAAAGATTGACCGAGGCGATTACCTTATAATTCTATATATGAATTGGTAATTTCGCTTAATTATCTCAATTACAGATACCTGTAATTATCGTTTATCTCTTTGTCTAGTAATAGACGTTAATTGGCTTTTAAATGCCATTTATCTCTCTCTAAAATTATCTGGAACATAAAGGGATGTAACTATTATTATTAGTTCTCCACATCCTTGTTCTCCACATTACTTGATATCTGAAAGCATCAAAGGTTCTTGCATCTCACTCCCTCTCGTATAAAAGAGTTCGGAATCTCTCTGTCTTTCAACAACGGCTGATAAGGAGTAGGAAAAGAAGAAGAAAGGACATCGGATGGACGAATCGGAAGCGGATCTCATCGGTTATCCCTCTCTCGACCATGCGAACACTCGACTCGAACACTTTTGACTTGTGAACTCTAAGTGAACGCACGTGTCAAGTCTCTACGCAATTACAATTATATTTAAAAGTGAAAATTTAAGTGTCTCTCTCAGAATTCTAAGGTAGGATTCAATTTCTTTATATGATTTAGGCAAGTTTATTTTGTTTTATTATATTTATTTCAATTTTTATATGATTTAAATTTAGTTTTGTTTAATTTTAGCTTGTTTTTATCGACAATAATTTTATTTATTGAATTTTATTATTTCAACTTTTCTTTCATGTCTTATGTCTTTTGTATTGGGTTGGTATCTTTTAATATCGATTTAATTGTTCTTTTAATGGTTAATTTGGTTGTAATTTTGCGAGGTTGTCTTTCATCTTTACATTAGTATCTTTTATCTCTTAGTAATATTATTTCCTTTTATCTTTACCTTCCTCGGACATTTTAACTAAATTGATTTTATTTGAATTTATTGATCTATTAATTTCATTTTACCTTTGTCCCAAGAAAGGACTGGTGCCCAGAATTTCTTTATTTTTTTTTGTTATATAAAATTGTCTAATTTTTATCTGTCAGAATTTCTTTTCTTTGGGCCATTTGTGCGTCGCTTTTAGAGACCTTAGATTCATTGATTGAAATCTAAAAAGTGCGCGTCACATTTATTAATTTCAATTCCAATGAAAAAAGATGAAAACTTCTGTGCTGACACTCAATTTCTTTATTACTAATCCCTTGTTTTAGTCCGTAACTTAATACGAATCTGGAAACAAGGACAAGCCAAATGAAACAGTTTAAATTTAGTTTTACAAATTTATTAAATTAAAAGTTACAATTTTTGGATTGATACATATAATTTAGACGAGAATTGACCCTTATGAAAAGTTAAAGTGAGCCTGAGTTTCAGGCGACAGTACCTTCTGTTCTTTATTGATGGTTGCGCTGGATCCTTCTGTTATCAGATGTTAATAATCCTTTAGTTGTTCTCGGTTGGATACTTCTGCACTTCCACAATCGAACTTCCGTAACCAGAGTATTCTGAATTTGATTTGCCTCTCAAAGGTAAACTTCACCTTCAGAACTTCAGTGGGTCGTATCGTATTGGTACCTGTAAGTTAATCTTCACTAACAGGATCACTAGTAACTTTGAGATTACTCGTGGACACATGACTGTACTGACTTTACACCGTAGAAGAACTGCACCCTTAACTGTCGAACTCAAGACTGATTTCCTCTTTTGGGTCCGCAGTATTTATCTCAATTTGGGCCCCATTGTCCGGACAAAACTCTGTTAACGCGGATGTATTAGTGTGATCAACGTGGACGTATTAGTTTTGTTATCAGTGTAGACGTATCAGTGTGATCAACGTGGATGTAGTAGTGTGATCAACGTGGACGTATTAGTTTTGTTACCAAATGTATGTGAGTTCTTAAAAATTCCCTTCGTAGACGTTACCGGGTGAATATGAGTGAGACCCATCGGAGATGTGTGGGTGAGGATCTCACAAACGTCCTTTATTCAAGAGTGTGGTAGTGTCCTGTAAGTGCTTCTTACACAGGTAAAGTGCGCTCCCGAATGCAGGAGTTCAGGTTGAAAGGTCAATGTTCCGTTTGAGATTATAAGTTGTTATTGTCCGGTGGCTCGATTCGTAAGGGTCGATTACATAACTATGATTATTAATTAGTGTAATTTAGTGTTTACAATTGGATACAAGATTATTGGATATGTGATGAACAATAGCATAGTTGATGATTATTAGTTAGTCTAATTTAGTGATTAAGATTATTGTGATTAATTAATAAAAATTAATTAGCATAGTTAATGATTATTAATTAGTGTAATTTAGTGATTACAATTATTGCATAAATGGATACAAAATTATTGGATTGTGATTAATGAAATTAATTAATAATTAATAGTACGCGTTAGTCGCGTTGACGTGACAGTATTTTGCATCTCGAGCATCGATGGAGTATGAGTTCATCGTTCTCCACTATATCTTCGAAGTATTGCCGGCCCTGAAATCATCATCAGGAAGACGATTTTTCTGTCTAACTCCCTCTGGTAAGAAGGAGTTCGTAATCTCTTTATCTATCAAGGGCGGCTGATAACCTGCGAAAAGGAAGAAGACAGGACGACAGGATGGACAAATAGGAAGCGGACCTCATTAGCTATCCTAGACCATGAGCTTATACGGAAATTAGGCCTACGCGCATCAGCCCTTCTCCTTAATTTGTAAATCGTCAAGTTCCCCTCAACTTGACGAGCGAACTTGAGAAATTATATTTGATCTCTTTGAATTGTGAACCCAGCAAAGCAGCACGTGACGTTCTCTTACTTAAAAGTTTTCACTAAAGTTTAAAAGTTTTCTTGAGTGATTGTCATCGAGTTGCCTTTTTCTGCCTTACAAAATTCGTATCAAGGTAGGAATTAATTTTTTTTAAGTGATCCAGCCAAGATTTTTAATTATTTATTTTTATTACATCTTTAGTACAATTTAATTCATTTTATTTCTTTCAAGAAAGACTCCTTGGCTAAATCGCTCTATTATTTGATTATTATGGTCTGATTTCATTGTGATTTTATTTATTCGCTATTTAACATACATTTGTAAACATTTTTTTATCTGGAGTGCCGAATACCATGAGATGTTGCTAATTAAATTTTTTTATTTTTAAATATTATTTATATTTAACTTATATAGTCCCAGTTGAGGATTCCTAAGTAATTATGTTTTAAATACTATTTTTTTTGTAATAATTGAGACCCTCCCTTTTAATTGAAAAATATCTATTTATTTTAATATAGTTATGTTTTAAATACCCTTTTCATCATAATATTCGAGACCACCCCTTTTTAATTGCAAACAATTATTTATTGTGAAATAATTATATTTCTAAGACCCTTTTTATTGTGATATGTGAGACCCTTCCCTATTAATCGAAAACGTCTTTTCCTTATTGTTGAGATTCCCTTTAATGTAAATTTGAGACCCTTCCCTTTCATTGTTAATTTGATTGTTAAAGTAATTTTTTTTGGTATATTTCTTTATTATAAGAGACTTTATTTTATATTATATTTATTATATGCCCGGTTTATATTTATATATATTGTTATTGTTTTCTATTGAAATTACCTTTTTTTGATGAAATTCTTGTATTGTCTTGTTTTAAAAATATTTTAATTAATAAACTTTGTTAATTATCGTTCTATTTTAACTCGAGCTTTGTCTGATTTGACGAACCACCCCTCTCTACCATGTTCCAGGGGAACAGTGGAAAATTTGTGTACCACGTGTTGATCAAAAAAGGGTCCTTCTAGAGGTCCATGATGACCCTAAAGCTGGACATCTAGGAGTGGCCAAAACTCTCGCTCGCCTCGACAGACATTATTATTGGCCTGGTATGCTTAGAGCAGGGGCTCAATACGCCCGAAATTTATATTACTACCGATCATTTTAATTTCAGCAGTCGAAATGGAAACGTTTGAGTCCGAGATAGCCAAGCTCGAGCGAGAACTCGAAGAAGACGGGTTTCTGCGATTCCGGTAGGTCGGTTTCTCGCATTTCGTCGACGAACCCTTGCCAGTGTAGAACATCGCACAAGTGGAGAATTTAGAAGTCTTTAGGAAGAACTCTCGAACGAAGGTCGTCACTGGAAGGACGAAGAAAGAGGAGCTTTCTTTTATTTTTCTTTTTCGAAGAAAAAGAGCTTTCCCTCACGGAAAAATACCAAACGCAGTCCATCACGCACTCGGCCCTATTACAGGCAACCTCTACCAAGCGCCTCACCGCAAAAGTGCGGCCCTGGAAAGCACCTGGCGAACAATACCTCGCCAGGTCTCTGGCCGAGAAACCGGCATCAGCAGCTGAGCCCGTCAGCGCCGCTCCTACCACCACTGTAGCGGCAAGTTCATCGTCCGCACAGTACGCAGCAACCCCGAAGAGGGCAACGACCGACGCAGCTGAGCCTCCCACCGCTCTACCACCAAGTCCACCGGAGGTACACATAATCGAGGAGTCTACGACGTTGGCACCAGAAAACACCGAAGCTGTCCCGGATGTCCAGGTCGTCGACAGGACGAACATCATCATCACGTTCCCGGGACAGGTATCTTTCCAAGTGCCAGTAGGGACGCTCCGATGGAGGGGGAGGCACGCCGGCAAGCGCTACCGTATGCGTTTCACCCCCAACGGAATTTACGCTTTTTACATGTTTCTTAGGTAAGAGCAAAATTTGAAATGTTTTTCCGTTGCCTTTTTATTGTACATTTCTCCGTTCGTAAATTTTGCTCTCCAAAAAGGGGGGGAAATGTCACGAGAGGTTATACGCGCCTGCGTACCGTTCGCACACCTGCACCGACTCTCGTTACCGAGCCTTGCTGGGCGCTGTCCCCACTCCTACTTTCCCTACTCCGGGCGTCGGCTATTGTTGGCTCTTTCATTAAAAGCGTTTGCTCTGCGTACAATCTGCAGTTCAGCTGGGCGAGTCCCACCGACCAGGTGGGAGAGACTCTCGCCCGGTGAAAGCTCATGCGCTTTACCTATCGATAGGCGCTCCTATGGTAGGCTAAGCGAAGGTGAAATCGCAAGGGACAGGTGCTCCTGTACTTGCCATTTCCCAAACTGACTTCAACTCAGAAGGATCGCCAATGCACAGGCGCTCCTGTCATTGACCTCCAAAGTCGAAGAAATACCAAATGATGGTCGCTCCCATAATTGTCATTTCTTGCAAACCGTTGCTTTCGATATTTAATTTCAAAGGTGTACGATTTTCGCAATCGATAGGTGCTTCTATGATTGTCAAAATCTAACACAAATATTATTAAATAAGTGCTACTAATAATAATATTTGTCACCGGAGAAATTACTTAATAATTTCTGTCACGAACAAATTATAAACATGAGATTAGGAAAACCAGTTTTACTCTCGTCAGGCGATCTTGAGAGAGATAGATCAACCGAAATAAATAATATTCGTCAGACGCTCCTAATAATACTGTTTGGTATTGTTAGACTAGGGAAATATACAAACCGTAATTTACTTTGTCATACGGACTGTCAACCTCTCTCACCGCTTACAGTACCTACCGTTGAGGGGAAGACAGGTAACGCCGATAAATGTAATCCGTCATAAATCTCCTGTATGCCTAGTCTAAGAACCCTGGAAAAACAGATCGTTACAATCTTTATCTCTTTTATCTCGATCTGTTCGAAAATTTATAGTTAAATTAATTAGTTTTGTCCCAAGAAAGGACTGGCGCCCAAGAATTTATTAAAAAATTTATCTGAAAATTATCTTAGATCTGGTTGTATAAATATCTTTGAGTCTATTTTTAAATTTATCTTTAAAACTGCTCATTTTGAATAGTTATGGTTTTTCTTATTTTGGGGCCTTTTGTGCGTTATTTCAGAGACCTTTGATTAATTAAAGTTAATTAAAAAGTAACGTCACAATTTTCTAAAATACTCAATCTATAAAAAAATTGTCGAGATGAAAGTTGTTCAAAACAGAGGGGGCCATTTAGCGGTAGAATTAATCAAGTTTTAACTACACCGAAAAAAATTTTTTTCCGAGAATCAACTATCATCTACGGTTAAAACTAATATAGTTGAAATAACACGGATTCCAGTTGAACAGAATCATGAACATACTGTTAGGGCCAGTTTCACCAACTCTGGTTAAATCGTTAATCATTGATTAACATTATTTAATCAATACTTTGCGTTCCACCATTCTTTTAATCATGATTAAGGGAAGATAATCACGAGTTAACTTAACCACCCATCAATGGCTGCTTATGGAGGTTGATCAGTGATTAAATTAACATAACCTCAAAATTGAAGTGCGAGTATGAGTGCAGTGAGTGCAATATTTATATATGTATGGTATACAGCATGGAAATATGGCTCTGTTTTATGATGACATTTTATTCTCATCTGATGATAATGAAATGTTTTACCCCGTTCAGAGAAGACAACGTATAATCAGAGAACGAGTGAATTATTTTAAAACCATGGATGATTTTGATTTTTTAACACGATTTCGCTTAAGAAAAAATACTTTTGAAACTTTGCTGTTCCAAATAGAACAAAGTTTGCAGCATGCAATAGAAAGGTATGTGTGATATGGAAAAACATTTTATAATAATAGACATTGGTTTTGTTCTTTTATACGATTTTGGAGGTTTGAATTAGCTTGTAATAAAGGTAATTTGGAGTAATTTACGTGTAGTAGATAACCTAAAAATAATTATTTGAAGACATATATTTTTTTTTGTAAAATTCGTTTTTTTTCAGTAGAAAATTAATCTTCTTCGTTGGAAATTCATGTTTTAGTTTAAAAATTCAAAAAATTTAAAAATTCAATTTGATGAAAATTGTATCCACTTTGTAAGAAATTCAAGTAATTTATTCAAAGGTAATTTTTTTTTTTTGTTTGAAAATCCACTTTTCATTTACGTTTACAATTTTTAATTAAAATATACATTTAAATTTGCGATATGTACATTATTAAACATTTTTTCTTCTGGTTAATATGTATAAATAAAAATTATATTTCAGAAACAACGCTATTCTACCCAGGATACAGCTCCTGCTTGCTCTACGGTACTATGCAACTGGTTCACATCTTATTGCTGCTCGAGATTTCTCTGTAGTTAGCAAAACTAGTGCTCATAGAATTGTTCACCGAGTGACTGCTGCTATTGCTGGACTGGCTCGAGAAGACATAAAAATGCCTTCTACAGAAGCAGAAGTTACTGCTGCTCAAGTAGACTTCTATGCCATAGCACGTTTCCCTAAGGTTATTTTGGCATTAGATTGCACGCACGTTCGAGTGCAATCATTTGGTGGGGATGATGCCGAAGTATTTAGGAATAGAAAAGGATATTTTTCAATAAATGTTCAAGCCTCTTGTGATAGTGGCATGAAATTCACAAGCATTGTGGCACGCTGGCCAGGATCAGCTCATTATTCCACCATTTTTAGAGGTGGCTATGCTATGCGCTATGGCACTAGGCTATGCGCTCGATTGGAATCCGGTGAGTTCAGAGATTCAGTAATATTGGGAGATGGAGGTTACGCTTTAAAAAATTATCTTATAACGCCATTAAACGACCCTGTAACTGAAACCGAACGGTTATTCAATGAATCTCAAATTAGGACTCGTAATAAAGTCGAGTGCGCGTTTGGTATATGGAAGCGCAGATTTCCGTGTTTGGTGACAGGAATGCGCTTCAAAGTTGATCATGTGCTTCCTGTGATAGTAGCAACTGCGGTGTTGCATAATAGAGCCCGTCTCGTCGCAGACGACCTAACCCCCGACGATCCTCATTTAAATATACGTTGGGACGAAGTTTTAAACCAGGATCTTCATAACCGTGGTAACTTGCCTGTCAATGATGGAAATAAACGTTAAAACATAATTGCTTATTTTCAAGGTTTAATTGATCAACAATAATGTACATTGTTGACGAAAAGTGGAGATTTCTTCAATAAAAAAAAATTGCATTTTATTTTATATCTATTCATTTGTAATTCACCATACAGAATATGAATAAAGGAACAAAAATTTATTTTAAAAAAGTTTTTTATTTGCTGAGTATTTTTCTAATAAGAAAAATGATAACTATACTATAATAATATTTGGTAATAATATAAACATTTGTTTACACTGTGTAATATAATCGAATTTTATTTTTTAATTTCTTAAAAAAGGAAACTAATAAATAAAATTACATACGTTTGATTGTTCCGAAATAATGTTCAAAGTTTTGAACATTATTTCAAATCTGTACAATAAGTCTTTGGTTTTTCTTAAGAATAAGATCACCGATGCTAAGTAAAATAATGTTCAAAACTTTGAACATTATTTTGAGGCATTACTAAAATAGTATAACATAGTTAAGTACAATCTAAATAAATCTAAAATAATTTCCTACATTTCATAGTATTATTCTAACAAGAAAAATGATAAGTATAGGTACTATAATAATATATATATATAGTAATAATATAAAATAATGTTCAAAAATATTATTATTAAAAATATTCTTCTTTAAACGGAATCCTGATCATTTAACTGCCCGCGTAACAGTTTTATTTTTAATTCCAGTTCGATCAACGTATTTTTTAACATTTCTTTCCCCATTTGAGCCTTCTCTATCGTCACTTTTTTTTAGCAACTCGATGTAATCCACTTTTGTTTGACATAAGGCAGTACATTCTTCCCGTATTTTGTTTCCTCGTCTTTTCTGGTACGGCTTATTCAATGATCGTTTTAGCACGACCTTGTCTAGATGTTCCCGATTTGTAACTTTTGTACGCTTCTCCACTGAAGAATCAAAATTTTCTTCATTTCCAGATATCCTTAAAAGAGGAATCCTTTCCTTCCTTAGCAAATTAGGATTCCATTCCGACCAGTCATCTTCCTCATTTATTGTCTGGAATAAATTAAAACATTGTTATAATACAAAAACTTATATTATATAATATTTTACATATTGGAAACCATATTCTACAGAAAAATTGACTACTGTTATATACTTAGGCATTAGCATTTTTTTATTTGTTTTTATTTTTTTTTTATTTATTTTATATTACTCGACAACTTTGCGATTTATGCAGTTTCTAAGTTAAATAAAGCTGATTCGTCATCGCATAAAAACGCATAATTTTTTTTCATCGCATAATTGTGGAATCATCGCATAATTTTCGAATTTTCGCATAATTTTGGAAAATTTCAATTTTTGCATGGAAATTTTGTTTTTAATTGACAATAATTAAAAAATCTTAATACATTTTATAATAATTTATTGATTTATTACACTACCAAAC
>CAJFCO010000415.1:84256-103725 GCA_904066015.1 Synergus gifuensis
CAATATACTAGTGGGCATATAATTGAAGAACCTAATTTATAACGTTTCAAAAACAAATTCTTGACTTTTTTTCCCACTCTGTTTAGCTGACAAGTTGACATTAAAATTATTCATTCCAACATGTTCAAGATTTAAATTAATTTTGAAAATATAAACTCAAAGAGCACAAACTTGAGAATTATATGGTAATGTCAAATATCAAATGTCAAATGTTAAATATTTATATTATATTAGGGTGACCATATCCTCCTTTTTTGTCTCACTTACTCTGAAGTCCGTGACGTCACGTTATATGAGAGTAAGTGAGACAAAAAAGGAGGATATGGTCACCCTAATTATATGTATATACTTATATAAATTTACATACTTATTAAGATTTATTATACCCACCTTTGATTACACTGGACAACAAAATATGACCTATGTCGGGTTGGGACGAGATATATCATTTCCATGGTAGTTTTCTGTGCTGAATCCAAATCTGACCTGCGTTTTTTTCGTTGATCTCCAATTTTTGAGTTTTTTTGAGTTAAATTTTTTTTCGAAAAATCACAAATCGTGTGATAAAAGGGTGAAAAAAGGGTGAAATAAAAGCTTAGCGCAAATATACTTTAATTAAGTAGAAATAATTCTAGTTCTATAACAGGTACAAGGTAGCATATGTTGTGACTCCACAGAGGTCTAGAATCAAATGAAGATCAGATAGCGCGGAGAACGAATAGGGCGATATGAACAAGAGTAGTGTGATAATGGAGGGGAGTGAAGTGGAGGGGAAACGCGCATGCGCCATGAACACTTTTCTTCCACACAAAGCTCTGTAAATATGATAAATATTGCAAATATTAAAGACATTACTGCAATGAGATATTAGAAAAAGTACAATGATTCGTCTCGAGTACTTGTAAACCGTCAAATTGGGAACTCTATAGAAAGAGACAAGTTCTCTGTCATGTAACTTCCGAACCGTTACAGCTGGAAATGTAAACTTTTTTAAAATTTTTTCTGCATCAAAGAACGAAGAGAATGAGACCTGAGAGATTAAAAAATAAAATTTATTGACTTAAATATAAGGATTTTTGTAAATTCATTTTTTTCGTGTCTTTTTTTGGTTTTTTAAAAATATCTCTAAAACTATATGAGATATCGAAAAAAAAAACACCAATGGATTCTGCGTTAAAAAACGCATCGAAAACATGTATCGCTTTTCGTGAAAAAAATTTTTTCACCCTTTTATCACACGATTTGTGATTTTTCGAAAAAATTTTTAACTCAAAAAAACTCAAAAATTTGAGACCAACGAAAAAAACGGAGGTCAGATTTGTATTAAGCACAGAAAACTACCATGGAAATGATATATCTCGTCCGAACCCGACATAGGTCATATTTTGTTGTCCAGTGTTATAATTCGGCTTATCAAAATTGTTGAAATTTCACTTTCTTTTGCCGGCTATTAAATTCTTTCAAAGACAGCTGCTTATATATCTTCTTCTTCGTCTCCAGGTAAATGATTTGTCAAATACGTTAATTAATATTACACATATTTACTTATATAATTTGTCATTGTCACACTCATTTTAAGCGTTGTTCATGTCTCCTTTGCGCATGGACACTGAACAAATCAACAACGTTATTTTTAATAATAAATAGTCATCTTCATTACCTTGAAGAAAAAGAGTTGACATATGTGTCTAATGCACACACACATACATGCACACACACATACATCCGGAAAATTTTTCAGGATATTATATTAGATATATTCCCCTTGAAATATGTTCAAAGAAACCTCTTTTTAGAAACTGGATTTTGTCACAACTACAAAACTTCCTCTGTGAGGAAGCAAAATATGATATGTAGAGCATTATCTTATCTTCAACACTTTACTATTATTAAGAACGCATACATATACCTTTCCGAAAGTAAACACCATGTAAATCAAAAACTAATAGCATCCTTTCAGTAGTGACAATGTTTTATATGTAGCATCAGCTTCATCGGCTGTAATGTCAAATTCTGAAACTGATTTCAATAAGTCTGACGAATAAAAAATTACCCCCACAAAAACACCCTGGCAGTACTAGTCATTTTTAGAATGCTGGAAAGGCTCTGCGAATATTTTCGTATCTTATATTATACAAGAAGGATCATTTTTTGAAAATATTGAGGTCCATGCACCGATGATTTGTTTTTGTGATCCTCAGGGTATAGATTGTCATCACAACACCCCCACAAGCACACCCTGGCAGTAACAATCATTTTCACAAAGCTGGAAACACTCTGTCATATTTTCCGCGTTTAACCCCATATATCTCGAAAACTTTTGAATTTTTGGAGTGGTCTCTATAAGGATTTCTTGATCAGAAGACTTTGAACTATATTATACCGCAGTTTGAGCCAATTTGACCGAGGCCGGATTTCAATGTAAATTGTGCGGGGTCCTTTCATGTCTCATCTCAGTGGTGGCGTAGCATGGATTGGCACCCGGGGTGGTTTTCTATTGATCACCCCGCTCTCCCCCTAAATAAAACAAAGCCTTTGGCCTTTACTTCGCAAAGAAAGTACAGCAAGTAAATTTAAAAAGTATAAGCAAAAATAGTAAAATAAAATAAAACACAAATAAAACATGAAATAAAACAAATAAAACATGAAAATTGCAATATACTATCCAATATCGATGAACAAAAACGTTTTAACAATCGGAATGCAGATTAGACATGAAATTTTTGAATATTTGTTCGCTTTTATTACATGAAACAACGAAAGGTTTCATTTTTTATAAAATAATAATTCAAGAAAGTTTTTTGAAATAATAATTTTTCTTTTAAATACAGAAGGATTAAAAATTAATTTTTCAAATGATAACAGATATTATGATTTCGAAGAGCTATACCAAATTAAAAAAAAAATCTTCCAAATCGGTTAGTTAGTTTCGAAGATAATGATGTTTTTTTGGCGTTGCGCGCTGCCGAGCCGGATCGCGAGAGCCTCGGAAAGTCAGAGAATCACTATCCCCTCTCCTGCGCCACTGCGCGCTGACGAGCAGACTCGCGACGAGAGTTGACTTTCACCCGAGGGGCTATTCACTCTCGAATCTATTCGCAAGTACTCGCAAGTATTCTCAAGTATTTCATCGGCTAGCGCCTCTTTTCGCTCTATCACTCTCATAAGACTTCCAAAAGAGTGAGAGAGCGAAAAGGCACGCTGACTCACAGGTACTCGCTTCCTACTCCCTTCTTATTCTTCCTTATTTTCATCAAATACAAGTAAGTATTCGAGAGTGAATAGCCCCTCGCTTTCACCAGCTACCGCGAGTAAACGAAGGGTAGCACGGAATCGAGATCGGCGTACATTTATAAGTAGTACATTTGTTAGTTTGAACGCGGCCCTTTCATTTCATCTAAATTTGAACTCTTAGTAACAAATAGAACGGAAGTTATAAACAAACGAGACCTGTCTCAAAAGTTTCTAAAAAATTCCGACTAGCCATAACAAGAAGAAAAAAATCATTCGATCGTTAATTGTCGAGTTATTAACCGATAAAGATTAGTCGAAATTCGACTGTTAGTTGTAAAATGGAATAAAACAATGAATTTTCATTAAAAATGAAATTATTGATTGTTTATGGTAAAATGTACCCACAAGTAGACATTCGAGCTGCGAATTATTTTTTTCCAGCCTTGAGAAAAAAAGGGCATGGCATTTAGGAAAAAACTTTTCCTTAATTGCAAAATGAATAACTCATAAACTATAGCACTTAGAAAATTCACTTTTGTGTCGATTATTTCACTGCTACAAGAATGTATTTGACCATGTGCGAGAAGTCTGCAGTTGTATTATTTATTAACTTATGGTAAATTAGATGTTTTCGATTAACAATTTGATAACTTCTAAACAAATAAAGTTAGAAGAACGAAACCTGCATATTTTCGTAGAAAATTTCCCGCTCTACAACTTTTGTTTAAAGTTTTTTTTTTCAGAAATGCACTGTTTTCCGTCAATCCAAGCTTAATGCAAAAGACCCAATTTTTGAGCTATTTCCCCCTTCTTGGGGTGTAGCGTACAAAATTTTTTGTCTAAATTTTATCTAAAATGTTTCTGTTGCTCCCGAGAATATTTATAATTTTTTTCATAGGTGTTATGATTTTTTCCTGAAAAAAGTCTTATTTGACTGTGCTATTTTGAAAATTAAATTTTTAATATTCTTACATAGATTGCGGATTTTACAGAATCAATTAGAGTAGATTCTCAATGTGCACCACTACACTCTTTGTTTTCACTGAAAAACTGTTCAGAATTAGATAAAAACTTTTTTTTTCGTTCATACAAATACAAGAAAATAAAAATAAAAGCAAAAAAAAATCTTCACTAATTCGCGAAAACACTATGGGTCTTTTAAGACCCAACGCACACTTTGACCGCACATCGCACTGAGGTAAATGAACGAGCTGCAATGGCACTTACAGAATATGAGCCTCTTACTCAGTGCTCTCAGATCGAGCCAGAAATTTACCCCCACCATACCTACCGTTTGGGAACCGCAAAACAGAAGTTGAATGATTACCACTGTAGTTCGTGTATAAGCCGAAAATGCACAATTCGAACTTCGGTTTTTTCATGTTTTCTGCTGCACGATCTCGGAGAATCGGATATCTGGAATGTATTTTCCTATATTCATGTGCGGTTTGTTTACAAAATCTTGACAGCTGATAGGAAGCTTTTCTACTTTAAAAAAGTGTTGAAATACACTTTAAAAATTATTTTTGATGCCATGACTTTCAGGAAATTTTTCAGAAATTTAAAGGAAAGTGTAATCAGCGCAAGGAATATGTTTAATAACTTGAGGTTTGAAAAGTTTTAAATACATATAAAGAGAATTTGAGGCTAGATAAAGACCAACAATCATTCAATATAGTTTTATTTTTCAATTTTATTTTATTTCGTAACAATTTTTTGCAATCCTATTATAAAAAGATTATTAGTAACGTAACGCTTTTTCCTTATTGGTCAGATGAAAGTGATGACGCGGCGTATACCGAAAATGGCGCGTAACGCGGGAAATCTTAAATCTTAAATAAATATTTTAGTTTAAACATCAACAGTAATTAATTTTGAAACCAATCTAACAACTATTGTTTTTTAAAACATAAAACAGATGTAGTAATTATTTAGTTTATAGAATACGACATACATTTAAAAAGAAAGTAAATGTGCGCGCGGAGGACGCGTTTAATCTTGTATATTAAAAATTTATAACGATAATACAGAAAGTTTGTTTAATATTCTTTTCACTTTATACTATAATTTATATTGATATTGATCATTATTGTGATATACATATGTACTCTGCTATATTTTGGAGAATTTTTTAATAAAATTTTTTATTATGTATAACTGAAAAATTAAACAAAAATTGTGAAACGCTTTAAGGAAATTAAAAAGTAGATAAAAGACATGAATTTATTGTATCAGAATTGTATATAAAACGTAACCTCAAGTTGTCTTATTTCAAATTCAAAACTTTACAGAGCACATTTTAATAGTTTTAATAGTGCAACGAAAATTCTAAAAAAACGAATAAATATTAAGTAACAAGTTTTTTGAGACATAAAACTTGTAATTCTCTGTAAGATAAAATTGGGTTAAAGTTTCAAACGTCTAATCGTCTATCATGAAGTTTCTTAAAATTTATTGGAATAAAGATAAAGAAAATTTCAAAAGTACCCAAAAACCAAAATTTTTATTTATTTATTTATTAGCAAAGCTTAGTATATTTTACAGAATTTCAAATAATTTCAAAGGATTCGAACTCTATAAATCTGAATTAATAAGAACTTATAAATGAAATAGTGCTGATTCATTTACTAATACACTTTAGTAAGCATTTTTACTATCAATCGGTTAAAAACTACTAATTCACAGTAAAAAAGTGTTAATTCATTTAGTAAGGGTAACTAAATTAATTAGTGAGACTTATTGAATCAATTAGCACTTTTTTTAGTGTGAATTAGTAGTTTTTAACCAATTGAGAGTAAAAATGCTTACTAAACTGTATTAGTAAACGAATCGGCACTATTTCATCAGTAAATTCTTACTAACTCAGATTTTGAGAGAAGAGAATGTGATTTATTTAAAGGAATTTAAAGGAATTTTTAAAACAATTTCAAAGAATTATCAAAAGGTTTTTTTTTTTTTTTAGAGATTTCACAAAATTTCAAAATATTTTCCATAACTGCTTTTAACTTTGAAGGAATTGGAAGAGATTTCAAAATATTTCAAGAGATTTTAATTAACATCAAAGGATTTTCATATACGTCTCTATTTTCTCTTCTCTCTTTTCCGCACCACCGCAGAGGTAGAGTTGATAGACAGCGGTGTAGCAGCACCAGCAGCAGCAGTCAGCAGAAGTAGCAGCAGCAGCAACAGCAGTAGCACCAGCAGCAGTAGCAGTTATTCACACCGTCGCCGACAACGTCGAGATGGACATCATCGCCATTGTAACCGATATAATCGCTGCCACCGCTGTTATTTCCGTATTTAGAACTAAAAATTTGATCATTACTTTTATTACTATAATAATCCTTACCTTTAAGTAATTACACTGGACAACAAAATATGACCTATGTCGGGTTGGGACGAGATATATCATTTCCATGGTAGTTTTCTGTGCTAAATCCAAATCTGACCTCCGTTTTTTTCGTTGATCTCAAATTTTTGAGTTTTTTTGAGTTAAAAATTTTTTTGAAAAATCACAAATCGTGTGATAAAAGGGTGAACAAATTTTTTTCACGAAAAGCGATACATGTTTTCGATGCGTTTTTTAACGCAGAATCCATTGATGTTTTTTTTTTTCGATATCTCATATAGTTTTTGAGATATTTTTAAAAAACCAAAAAAAAAACACGAAAAAAAATGAATTTACAAAAATCCTTATATTTAAGTGAATAAATTTTATTTTTTAGTCTCTCAGGTCTCATTCTCTTCGTTTTTTGATGCAGAAAAAATTTATAAAAAGTTTACAGTTCCAGCTGTAACGGTTCGGAAGTTACATGACAGAGAACTTGTCTCTTTCTATAGAGTTCCCAATTTGACGGTTTACAAGTACTCGAGACGAATCATTGTACTTTTTCTAATATCTCATTGCAGTAATGTCTTTAATATTTGCAATAAGAATAATAATAATAATTAAAAAATTTTTTAAATATATTTATAAGCTGCTACTTATACTCCCTAGAAACTTTTTCTTTTGCATGCTCGACGGTGATGAACATTTGGTTCATCAGTCATGAGCCTCCAGCAGTAGTCTGCTAATGCGTTCACACTCCAGTTACCTTGTTGTAATGGTGAAAAAAAAAGAGTGGAAAATAGAGGAAGAGTGGGGGAATTTGGGGATATAAGTCGGTGTATTTATTTTAAAAACCTGTCTCCAATTTTTGTAAGCCAACGCGCATACTGTTGTAATGGTGAGAAAAATAAAGAGTGGAAAATAGAGGAAGAGTGGCGGAATTCGGGGATATAAGTCGGTGCATCAGGCTCGAAAATAATTCCAAGTTTCACAATTTGTCTGAGCAGCAGCAGCAGCAGCAGTCATCCGGGCACAGAGCTCAATTTTTTCGAAAAATGAACATTTTCCTAAAGGCGAAGATCGTAGAATATTCACAGAGTTTTCATTTCTTATCACAAATGATTATTACTGTTTGGATGTATTTATGGGGATATTTTTATAAGAACCCATGACCTGAAGTTTCCCAAAAAAATTATCCGAGCATAGAGTACAATTTTTTCGAAAAATGAACATTTTCTTAAAGGAGAAGGTAGAAGAATATTTACAGAGTCTTTATTTCTTGTCAGATATGATTGATACTGCTTGGATGTGTTTATGGGGATGTTTTGATAATAATCCATATCCTGAAGTTTACAAAAAAAAATCATCCGGGCACAGAGTTCAATTTTTCGAATGAAAAAAAATGAAGATTTTCCTAAAGGAGAAGATTGAAGAATATTCACAGAGTCTTTACTTCTTGTTAGAAATGATTGGTAGTGCTTGGATGTATTTATGGAGATGTTTTGATAAGAACCCATAGCCTAAAGTCTACAAAAAGAATCATCCGGGCATTGAGTTCTATTTCATCGAAAAATGAAGATTTTCCTAAAGGAGAAGGTCGATGAATATTCACAGAGTCTTTATTTCTTATCATAAATGATTCTTACTGCCTGGATGTGTTTATGGGAGTATTTTGATAAGAACCCATAGCATGAAATTTACAAAAAAAATAATCCGTGTACAGAGTTCAATTTTATCGAAAAATGAAGATTTTCCTAAAGGAGAAGGTAGAAGAATATTCACAGAATCTTTATTTCTTTTCAGATATGATTGGTAGTGCTTGGATGTGTTTATGGGGATTTTTTTATAAGAACCCATAGCCTAAAGTCTACAAAAAAAATCATCCGGGCATTGAGTTCAATTTCATCGAAAAATGTAGATTTTCCTAAAGGAGAAGGTCGATGAATATTCACAGAGTCTTTATTTCTTATCATAAATGATTCTTACTGCCTGGATGTGTTTATGGGAGTGTTGTGATAATAACCCATAGCCTGAAGTTTACAAAAAAAAATCATCCTGACACAGAGTTCAATTTTTTGAATAATGAACATTTTCCTAAAAGAGAAAATCGAAGAATATTCAGAGAGATTATATTTCTTATCAGGATTGATTGATTCTGCCTAGATGTGTTTATAGGGATTTTCTGGTAAAAACCGATTGCCTGAATTCTACAAAAAAAAATCATCCGTAAAGAGAGTTCAATTTTTTCTAAAGATGAACATTTTCCTATTGGAGAAGATCGAAGAATATTCACAGAGTCTTTATTTCTTTTCAGAAATGATTGGTAGTGTCTGGGTTTGCTAATGGGGGTGTTGTGATATGAACCCGTAGACTGAAGTCTACAAAAAAAATCATCCTGGCACATAGTTCAATTTTTTCGAAAAATGAACATTTTCCTCTAAGAGAAAATCGAAGAATATTCACAGAGTCTTTATTTCTTTTCAGAAATTATTGGTAGTATCTGGGTTTGCTGATGGGGGTGTTGTGATAAAAACCCATAGACTGAAGTCTACAAAAAAAATCATCCGTAAAGAGAGTTCAATTTTTTCGAAAAATGAACATTTTCCTAAAAGAGAAAATCGAAGCATATTCACAGAGATTATATTTCTTATCAGGATTGATTGATACTGCCTGGATGTGTTTATGTGGATGTTCTGATAAAAACTCATATCCTGATGTCTACAAAAAAAAATCATTCTGGCACAGAGTTCAATATTTTCGAGAAATGATCCTTTACGTAAATATGAAGACAAGAAAATTATTCACAGAGTCTTTGCATATTATCGGAAGTAATTGGTAATGACTTACATTTATTAGAATAATGTTATTTTTTTCAAAAAATGAGATAGAAATTTATTTACAAAGTCTTTCCTGCTTTCGAGAATTGATTTCTGATACGTTGGTGGGTTGGATCGGGTGTTTGGGGTAAATTATATAACCTAACGTTCCTCTGAAAAAGTCAACAACACAATAACTTTGCAATTTGTGGAAATATTTTTTTTTTGATAATTAAAATTTTGGAAAATCTTTACCAAATCTTCTTTAGCTACATGTAAGTTTATAAGTTTTTGTTTATCTATTTATCAGTCATTATCTTCCATTGATCGTATTTTTCTTCCATTGTTTTCTTTTTATATATGTTTTTTAGATAATATTTATTTTTTATGTTTGTTAAATAATTTATTATAACTTATTAAGAATTATTAGTTAGTTTTACATATGTTTGAATGTTTTTTGTATTTTGAATATGGCGCCAAAAGTCCATTTAAATCGATTGAGTGATCGATCGAGACACCAGGCGGCGCTGATTGTATTGTTTCTGTTTACTTTCTGTCACTGTTTGACAAGGTTTTTATTTTAGTGTTTTATTAATATTTATCGCGAGTGTTTACGATTCTGGGAGACTTTCCGACTCCAATATGGATTTTATCTTCCTAGAGGAAAAAAAATTGCCCCCCGATATCCTTTCTGTGCGCCAGCATTTGTAATCAATTTTTGAGGTGAGTTTTGTAGGTTAGATTACCCCCTACATCAGCCTTAAGACAGTTGTATTTTGCATCTGAAAAGAAAAGGTGTATCAATATTATTCAACAAATTATGCATCTCCATGCTTTGTTCGAAGTACATTTGAAACGAGGTGGTAGAATGCAGATGTCTGATCGTGATAATAATGATATAAATGATCGAGTTCGCTGGGCTGATTGTGAGACAGCGTTTAATTGTAGGCTTCGAACAGGTATTATCCTGAATCTTGTACATATAGATATAAGTCCATTCCTCGATGATGCTTTAATTGTATTTGAACAATGTATCCGAGGCATATTGAATAAGTATGGGTCAATAAAAGTATATGGTGTGTTTGGTGCGAAATATAGAAAAGTAGTGAATAAACAAGTAAAAATTGAGCTAAAACATTCATGGGTAGAACCAATGAAATTTTCCATACCACTGTATTAGACGATCGGTTCGATGTAAATGTAAAACAACCAATCCTTCGTAAAGTTGAAGAATTTCAAGAAATAGATTCCGATTGGACATTACATGCAATCATAAAATTAGAAATCAATGTAAATAAGTATAATCCTTTGCGAGCGAGTCTCTATATCGATCTACTGTTAAAAATAAAAAGAAAACAAGCATGTGTGAATGTATAGAACAATGATAATGAGTGTTTTAAATGGGCAGTCTTGTCAGCTTTACATCCTGCTATGGTGAAAGCCCACCGTCTTGTTAATTATAAGCCGTATGAAGATGAATTAGACTTTAATGGTATAGAGTTTACAGTAACCTTAAAAAATATTCCAAAGTTTGAAAACCAAAATGACATCTCAGTCAATATGTATGGTCTTATAAGACGATCATCAAATTATACTGTTGTACCTATTCATCTTACGTCACAAAAGCGAGATCGACATGCTAATCTTTTACATGTACAAGCTCTGTATGCCGACGAAAATCTCAACGCTGATGTATATGACTTCGATGATAAAAACATTGATTTTGTAAATTTCCACTATGTGTGGATTAAGGACTTGTCTAGGTTAGTTCATGAACAATTATCGAAATATTAGCATAAGAAATACATCTGTGATCGATGTCTCCATTACTTTTCAAAACAAGAAAAATTGTCCAATCATGAAGGAACTTGTAAAAAGACGAATCATTGTAGAATCAAATTACCGGCACCTGAACAAAACTTTGTTGAATTTAAGAATTTTAAAGATAAGGAAAAGGTACCGTTTGTAGTCTATGCTGATAGTGAGTGCTTGCTGATTCCTGCAGAAGAATCTGAAGATGTAAGGAACAGCAACAGTGAAGTATTTCAAAATCATAAGATACTTAGTATAGGCTATTATGTTAAATGTAGTTATGATGATTCTCTTTCCGAGTATAAAGCATGTCCTGAAGAGGAAATCGATCCTCCCAAGTAGTTTGCTGAAGAGTTGCGAAAATTAGCCGAAAAAGTTAATAATATATTAAAAAATTCTCTACCGATGGAAGTTTTGACTCCTCAGCAAAAAGTAGCCCTTAGAGATAGTACAACTTGTCACATTTGCGACATGGCAATAGCACCTGAAGATAATAAAGTGCGAGATCATTGTCATCTAACGGGGAAATATCGCGGACCTGCTCATGAGAAATGTAACTTGAATTATCAAGATTGTCGAACGATACCCGTTGTCCTCCATAATCTAAGTGATTATGATGCACATTTTATTATTCATGCAATTTCCACTCAATTCGAAGGTCATATGCAACACCTACCCTTAAATAAAGAGAAGTATATCTCATTTACAAAACATGTAAAGGATAGTGCGGTTAAATTTAGATTTATTGATACGTTCAGGTTTATGGCTTCATCGTTAGAAAAACTAGCATCATACCTAGATGAGTACAAACTATTAAAATCTGTTTGCTCTGATTTGTCTGATGCAAAAATCCAATTGTTGACGCGTAAAGGTGTTTTTCCTTATGAGTATTTTGACTCTAAAGAAAAACTCAAAGAGACACAGTTACCATCGATAGAGAAATTTTACAGTACTTTGAATGATTCTACGGTTACCAGTGAAGATTATAAGCATGCGCAACGAGTATGGTTGGAATTCAACTGTCAAAATCTTGCCGATTACGTGTTCTTATACATGAAAACAGACATATTGCTGCTTGCGGATATCTTTGAAAATTTTAGAAGTCAGTGTCTAGTAGCTTATGGTCTCGATCCAGCACATTATTATAGAACTCCTGATTTGACTTGGGATGCGATGTTGAAGTATACAAGAATAAAGCTAGAACTCCTCACTGACATTGATAAACTCATGTTTGTTGAGCAAGGCATTAGAGGTGGTGTGAGTCAATGCTCTAATCGTTATGCCAAAGCAAACAATTCATACATGGAAAATTACAATGAAAATGAGGAGACAAGTTATCTAATATACTTGGAGGCAAATAACCTTTACGGTTGGCGTATGGTCCAAGCGCTACCATTTGGTGGTTTCGAATGGGTGCCTAAGGTAGAAAATAATTTCAATTTTAATATTGCAGATGATGCAGCGGTAGGATATATTTTAGAAGTAGACTTAGATTACCCAGAAGAACTGCATGACATTCATAGTGATTTACCATCTGCCCTGAACATTCGAAACCACCAGGGTCAAAACAGGAGAAACTGTTAACTACCCTCCTACCTAAGCATAAATACATCATCCGTTACCGTGCACTCAAACAAGCTCTCGAGCATGGACTTAAACTTGTCAAAATTCACCGAGTATTACAGTTCAATCAGTCTAAATGGCTAAAACCCTATATTGATTTAAATACAACAAAAAGGTCAAATGCTAAGAATGAATTTGAAAAAAATTTATTCAAACTTATGAACAATCCGGTGTATGGTAAAACAATGGAAAATGTATGCAAACATGTAGATGTTAAACTCGAGACAAAGTGGGAGGGTAGGTACGGAACGGTGGTAGGTACGGTGGCTGTGGAACTTAGGAAGACTGAGGTTTTAATGAATAAACCAATTTATGTAGGGCTTTGTGTGCTGAATGTTTCCAAAAGCTTGATGTATGATTTTCACTATGATTACATGATTAAGAAATATGGTACGAACTGTAAACTATTATATACCGACACTGACAGTCTCATCTACGATGTCAAATGTAATAATATTTACGAGGATATGAAAGAAGATATCCATAAATTTGACACCTTAGATTTTCCTTTGAATAATGTATATAGAATGCCGCAAGCCAACTAAAATATTTTATGCTTGATGAAAGATGAATGCAGTGGACAGATAATAACTGAATTTGTTGGTTTGCGAAGCAAAATGCACAGTGTTCGCATTAATGGCCAAGATTTTCTAAAGAAATCCATAGGTGTTAAAGCAGGTGTGGTGAAGAAATATATAACATTTAGGAATTATACTGAATGTTTGCGAAATATTTCCATTCAGACGAGAACACAATATACTATTAGATCTCGACTTCACAAAGTTGAAACTGTTAAACAGTTAAAGGTTGCCTTAAGCCCATACGATGACAAGCGATACTTATTGCTAGGAAGTACAGATACCCTGGCGTAGGGTCATTATCAAATTAGAAATGAAGATGACAATGTTGATTTGTAAACAGTAGTTTTAAGTCGATGTATATATTATTGTAGGGAGTTTATAAATATTGTAAATAGCAGTTTTTAAATATATTGTAGGAAATTTATAAATATTTTAAAATAAAATGAAATTGATTTGAAGTATCATTTGTTTTTTATTTTATACCTCTCATATTATTTAAGTTTTAACATTAGTTTAACTATACTTTAACATTACTTTAATGTTAACTTAACTATACTTTAACTATACTTTAACATTACTTTAACGTTAACTTAACTATACTTTAACTACACTTTAACATTACTTTAACGTTAACTTAACTATACTTTAACATTAGTTTAATGTTAACTTAACTATACTTTAACTATACTTTAACATTACTTCAACGTTAACTTAACTATACTTTAACATTACTTTAATGTTAACTTAACTATACTTTAACATTAATTAAACGTTAACTTAACTATACTTTAACATTTCTTTAACGTTAACTTCACTATACTTTAACATTACTTTAACGTTAACTTAACTATACTTTAACTGTACTTTAACAATACTTTATCTATACTTTAACATTACCTTAATATTAACTTAACTATACTTTAACATTACTTTAACATTAACTTATTGTAATTAAAGATATGAGTTTTCTATCCAACTATTGTAGGAATTGTCAAAACCTAGCCATTTGACATAAATTTTATTTCCACGTCTCTCTCGTTGTTGAGTATAAATTTGAAGAATTTTAATTTTCTTGTTGATTGATTCTTCAAGACTTCGTATCAAAATATTAATATTATCAATTTCATTACGCATGGATGTCGTAACTTGATAAAGAGTACTCTGAACAATACTCTGTACAAGTCTTAAATTAACTGTGTCATATTGCTCTCCAGCGTCTTCAACGTTACAGTCTTTTCTTATTGATGTCGAAATTACCTTTTGAGGTAATATTAAAACCTATACCAGGAGGTCCACGACTGGATAACGATGAAGCCCGATTCAGTGGACGTCCAAACACGTCAATGCTCATTTTGATACTGAAGTTATAATCAGTTGTACTCTCTTAATATATGATTTCAGCTTCATGCAATTCCTCAATAATAGACATTATTTCATTATTATGACTTGGATTTCCGGCTGATTCAGATGCCATGAGCATACAAAAACGATCAACTAGTTCATTAGGATGATCCAAATAAATGTAGTCAGGCTTTTTATTTTCTGGTACTATGATAAATTGAGGAACTGAGTACTTTTTTTGTTTATTTTTTAATGAACTTCCTCCTTTGCTTGATCGTCGTTTTAATGATTCTTTTTTGGGAAAGAGTTTTTGAATAATATTATTATATTTGAAACTTTTATCAGTACGTATGGGTTCAGATGAACTATAATTTGTCTTATGTGCATTAGTATCAATTAAAATTTCTTTATATTTGTCTAAATCATCTGCGCTGATGAATGCTTCAATAAGTTTTTGTTTGAATAAAAGTTCAAACAAACAATTGTTTTTCACATAACTCTTATTACCAACACTGATGTATTGACCTTCAAAACTTATAGGTGTGTCACCAATCATAAACGATCCATCACTAAGTTTACGAACAACATATATTGTATCCAAATATTGTTTCCTATTCTTATTTAATAAAAAGAGAAACTTATTAGTTAACTTTTCATAATTTTCAGTAGGTTCAACATTTTCTTCATAAATTTTGTCAATTATAGTTGTATCGTTAGAAGTATCGTATTCTTCATCATCAGGAATAGCAGCCCTGAAAGAAAAATCATCATTATCTGCTTTATTTTCTTCTTCTTCTTCCTTTTTAATTTTATTTGTAATAAATTTATTTTTATTTATAGTTACATCAGACACATCTACTAATTTTTTCAGTGGTGTAACTAGAGGTTTAAAAGTCTCACTCAAAAGATTTTCTGTGGCCTCTTTACCCATCTTCAGCATACGATGTTTCCGTCTAATTGCATCGCTAGCTTTCGCTATTTGACTGAATCCATCTCTTTCCTTTCGAAACATGTTTATGTCTCAATGTCTCAGACTAAACTAACTTTATTCTCAATCAACCTCATATATTTATAGAATAATGAAACAATCGAATCCTCTTCTATATCTACCTTGATTTAAATTACTATCTTTATCGATAACTAAAAATCCATATTTATCATTATTCCAACATGCTGAGCATAAATCTCTATGGTAAACTTAGTGTATGTCATATCAGTATTTACATGATCTTCATATACATGTTTGAGATTTTTATCATCTTGTCGAAAAAGAACTAATAAATTAACATTATCTCTAACTAAATGTTTAGGAATACGACCATAAGTCTGACATAGGTAAAAACAGTCAACACTGACATGTCTACCCATGCAAAAGAAGGCTCTAACATTGTCTTGCTTTTCACATGCAATGTCATCAAATATAAAGATAGAATTGGGTTTAGCTTTATCTGGTGAAACTACTTGTTCATGTTCACTAAATGGAAAATACTCTACACCATCTACATTTTTCAGTACTTTTTCCAAGAATTTATACTTGGATTGATCTAGAGATTTTGAGTAGAGATACATATTTTCAAATCTGAGACCATTTGGATGTAAAATTAGAGAAAGCAGTGCATTTGTTTTACCACAATTTGATGGTCCACAAAAAACTGCACGAATACTATCTGAGAGTAGACTACCATGACGTTTTACTCTCTTCAGCTTAGGCTGAATGAGAGTATCTATATTTGCAACTGGTAGTTTGGTTGTTTGTTTCTCGAACCGCATCTTTATCTTGACTATCATAAAAACTATAAATACAGTGCTTATATAGCCTACCAGTCAATCTAACACTAATCTTCCTAGAGTAAGGAATACTTGCATACAGCAGAGAAAAAGTTTTTAAAAAACGCGGTAAAGGTCTTATTAATAGTATTATTAATAAGTTACTTTTCGAGCTACATTTACCAGGATATCTGTATTGTGGTCCTGGTACTAAGCTGGCTAAGCGATTAGATAGAGGTGATCCAGGTATAAATCCACTTGATTCTGCTTGTAATGAGAACGATATTGCCTACTCAAACAAGCGAGAGAATATTGAAGCGAGAAACGTCGCAAATAGAACACTTGCTGAAAAAGCTTGGCAACGTGTTTTATCTAAAAACTCTGGTAATGGAGAAAAAGCAGCTGCATTAGCTATAACTAACATCATGAAAGTTAAATCAAAACTCGGAATGAGTTTGAAGAAGAGGAGTGGGGGAATTAAAAAGATTTCTGAGAAGAAGAAAAATTCAAAGAAACAAGTAGTTTTAAGGAAGATTGTGGATGCAGCTAAAAAATCCATGATTCCTAGTAACGATGCTCAGGTCACCATCAAAGCTGCTGTTGAGGGTGCTCGAAAAACTATTAGAAAGGCTGGAGGTAGAGATAAGGTGAGAGCTTCTACCTATACCATCAAAAATTGGTGGTATTTTGCCAATAATTCCAATTTTCGCTGGACTCAACGCACTTGGAGCACTTACAGGTGGAGCAGCTGTTGTAGCAAAAGCTGTAAATGATTCCAATGCAGCCAAAAAGAAACTTCAAGAAACTGAACGCCATAATAGAGCAATGGAGGAGTTAACTCTAGGAAAATGGCTATACTTGAAACCCTATCGACAAGGTTTAGGGATTTATCTCAATCCTTGTTATCAAGATAAAGGTCTTAAATCGCTGAAACGTCAATTAAAAAGTAAAAAAAACTTGAAGTGAAGCTACCACATCGTGCCTTAACTGATTTTGATATACTCAATTATGCCAAGATTCTAAAGATTCCATATTTTCGTAGAGTCTTTAAGCAGAATGAATTACCTATCAATGGTTCTCATAAAAATGAATCTGCCATTATTAATCTTGATGATGGAGATGGCCCTGGTACACATTGGGTAGCATTTAAAAAGAATGGTATGGAAATATTGTACTTTGACTGTTTTCGTAATCTTCAACCACCAAAAGAACTTGTCAAGTATCTGGGTGTTAATACCGTCATAAAATATAATCATGACGGATACCAAGATTATGATACATTTCAGTGTGGTCATTTATGTCTTAAATTCCTATGTGGACTGCTTAAAATAAAGAGTAAATATAGTCTATATAAGTGCAAGTAATTGGTTGCATTGAATCAGTATAAAGAAAGACATCATCATGGATGAATCGCTCACTCTGACTATTTCAGGCAACTCATCTGTACTTGAAGCAGAATATTTTCCATGTAGGAAAGAATAAATTTTATATTGGTGATGAGGTGGTAACTATACCCCCAGGTAGCTATGAAATTGAAGATATTGAAAAATATCTACAAAAGAATTTTGAAACTAAAGATATTATAATAATTATTAGGCTCAACAACAATACGTTGCGTAGTGAAATCAAGAGTAATCTTGAAATTAATTTTAAGCCAAAAGATTCTTTTGGTCAACTTTTGGGATTTACACCATGTGTTCTTGAAGCTAATAAAAAGCATAAATCAGATTCACCAGTAGCTATCCTCAAAGTGAATGCTCTCAGAGTTGAATGTAATATTACAACCGGAGCTTATATAAACAATCATAAAGTCCACACGATTCATGAATTCTTCCCAATAGTTCCACCTGGATATTAGATCATTGAAGTGCCATCACATGTCATTTACCTTCCGATCGCCGTAAAGACAATACATCATATTCAGCTCCGCATTGTTGATCAGGACGGAAACTTGGTGAATTTTCGAGGAAAAACTATAACAATTCGATTACATGTAAAGTCAACGTGATGGGTATTGTTTATAATCGCATAGTGGGTGGAAGCTATATAAGTCAGTAACCATGTCAGAAACCAATCAGTCTTCAAACAGTTCGCAAGAGACTAACATCTCAGAACGAGCTCTTCCTGAAACAAATAGGTCTAAGACTTGTACAAGAAAGAAGAAGAAGAAGCGACCATTAATTTATATATTTTTTACCTGTCGCTGTTATAAATATGGAAGAAGTACTAAATATTCAAGCTCCAGTTAACTATGATGAATGTATTGCACATTTTGAGGTTCATGCTCATCAACCTTATGCTTCATCATCATTTAACAATAGTGATGAAATAAGAATTGCAGTTCAACATCAAGATTTATGCATTCTTCCAAGTAAAAGCTCATCGCATGTACATGGAAGACTAGTTAAAAATGATGGAATTACAGCTGTGACAGCTACAAATTTGATTGTTAATGCAGTCTGCTTTTTATTTGATCAAATTCGCTACGAATTGAATGATATTGAGATTGACAGATGTAAAAGTGTTGGACATACTAGTTCAATGAAAGGATGCATTTCTCTAACTGCTAATCAAGCCAATTATGCTCAAAATGCAGGCTGGCTTACAATATATGAGAATGCTAGAATGACAAATGAAGCTGGATACTTTGATGTAAATATACAACTCAACATGATTGTAGGGTTCGCAGAAGATTATCGAAAGTTTATTGTGAATGCTAAACATGAACTTATCTTAACAAGATCACGTACAGATATTAATGCTATCATTCAACCAGCACAAGGAGAAGCTAAAGAATTCAAAATTTTGCTTCATAAAGTATAGTAGATGGTACCCTATTTACTACCATCAGATTGTCACAAGATACAACTGTTGAAATTTATAGAAAAAGATCCTCTTATTTCAATGAGTTTTCGATCATGGGAAATGTATGAATATCCATTAATTCCTGCAACTCAGAAACATGTA
>CAJFCO010000415.1:108725-143175 GCA_904066015.1 Synergus gifuensis
AAGGTTCAAATC
The DNA here is from genome assembly GCA_904066015.1 of Synergus gifuensis. Classification (NCBI taxonomy): domain Eukaryota; kingdom Metazoa; phylum Arthropoda; class Insecta; order Hymenoptera; family Cynipidae; genus Synergus; species Synergus gifuensis. Next base: position 108,738 of record CAJFCO010000415.1, read on the forward strand.
GGTTCAGAAATAGCTTTTGAATATCAATTTGTCCGAAAATTTTTTTTTTAACCCACTGTGTGGCGGACCTCTCGTAAATTAGGGAGAGCGGCGTCTTTGGGTGCACGAGCGATCCTCACAGACTTTCCAGTAAGTGTGTGTTGGGCCAGTTTACATCCTTTTCTGAGATTGTGTAAGTTCCTACCCCGGATACATTTCATAGTGCGCTTTCAATTCTAACGCTCAGGTATAAGGGTCGATGTCTTCTGGCAGATTTAGAGGTTTCTTACCGTTGCAGGTGACTCAAATCGTAAGGGTGACTTACATAAATATGAGTTAAGGTTTACTATTTATGGATGATGCTTATATAAAGATATATGAATTACATGTTTATTAGTAATTAATTAAAGTCATTTTGAGTAAGTCATACAGTCCCTACTACAAACACTGTTAGTCCCACTTTGCAAGCTGCGCACGCGTAGAAAAATGTGCTGAAATTCTAACGTACACTAGGCGAACGACCAAGCCAATCGGCCGATAAGGTATGTCACTGACATAATAAATGAGTTTTTAATTTATGGCAAAAATCTGCATTACCGACTTAAGACATACATTTGGTAGGAATCTGCTTTACCGACTGGGGATTGTACCGGCCGGGGGTAATTTAGCATGTAACACAACCTTGCTCGACGGATAAGTGTTCCCGTACCGCTATAGTACTACTACTATTGTAGGCGCTTTTTTTTTAACGTGGTTTCCCCATTAGGCCTAATCCAGGATCAGAACCAAATATTTACAGTATTTACATATTTACAAACTAATCGGAACTAATTTCCTGGCCAAATTTGAAGCAATTGTCCTGCCGCCCTAGCTGAATTCTCTGTCGTCGTAATATAATTACATTAAATTATACAAATTATTTAAGAAGTTATAATCGAAAATCAGTTTTACTAAAATTACAAAAGTACACAAAACTTGTAAAACTAAATATTTTGTTAAACACTTGAAAGAAATTCAACTTGATATGTAGTGGAATAAGTGTGCCAAACAATTTATCTGTACGTTTTCTCCAGATATTGCAGGATCGTTAAGGGCGTTGGATAAACGGACTTAGAAATCCGTGAAAATAGAAATTTTCTAAAATGATTCTAAGTCTGACCCTGTGACCGTATATATTTTAAAAAAATGTTTTTTGGACGACATAGAAACAACTTACCAAATATGTAGAGTTTTGCATAATCCTGGGTCCCATGAAAATTAAATATCATCGCGGTTTTGATTTGAGAATGAATATTTTGTGGGAAAATATTCATTTTTAGAAACGGAGCAAATGCATACAGAGCAGACGAATCGCGTAGAAAGAGAAACTAAGTGTCAGACGCACTCGTATTTATCATTTATTTCAGTCACATCACGGACACAAATGGAAAAACAACGTACAATTTCACTTTCATAATAAGTCATATTCCAAAAAGAAATTCGCGATTCATTGCGACAAAAAACCGTAATTTGTGACTGAATTTGAAAAACACGATTATCCAAGGTCGAAAGAAAAGAGAAACACACAATGAGCAGTCGCGCTGGAACCATCACAGCCCAGCGGTAATTTTTTGCACTACGTTCCCGTAAAGTCGCAAGAGCAGCGCTGTCGGTAATTATTATTTTTTTCAAATGTGAAAATCGGAATGAAAACACAAACTGAAACGGTATGTATTGCAAACATATGTTAAAACTATAAATACATAGTTTATAAATATACAATCAGTCAAAGTTGTAAAATAATTTATTTATGAAATGAAGACTCGTTCCTTTATAAATATTATATAAATAAATAAATGTACTAAGTTTGTCTACCAAATTCACAAGTCCCTTTTTCATAGATTGTAAATAAATACTCTTAGTTGTAATATTGTTTATCTACATATTGAAAAGACTTGCTACTTTATAAATAAATGAATAATTAAATAAATAAATAAATAAATTGATTAAGTTTGTTTTCCAATTCACAAGTCATTTTTTCATACATTACATGATAAATAAATAGTCGAAGTTGTAAAATTATTTATTTGTAAATTGAAAGTACTCGCTACTTTATAAATAAATAAATAAATTTACAAAGTTTTATTTCAAATTCACAAGTACACTCGACGTTCCCAAGAGTAATGTTCCCAATAGTAATTTGTTCCCAATAGTAAAAAAGTTTTGTTCTCAATAGTAAAAGCGCAACTCGCAATAAGCACTTCATACCACTGCTCATGCGTTGCGTTCGGCATCGGATTGGTTGCTATTCGCGCGCAGTTTAAAATACTAAAAATTTTTTTTACTATTGGGAACGACTCTGTTTTGGATTTATTTACTATTGGGAACGTCGAGTGTACTTTTTTCATACATGATAAATAAATAGTCTAAGTCATAAAATTGTTTATTTGTAAATTGAAAAGCCTCCCTACTTTATAAATAAATAATTAGGTAAATAAATAAATTAATTAACTCAGCTTGTTTTCCAAATCACAAGTCCCTTTTTTCATACATTAAATGATAATTAAATAAATAGTCTAAGTTGTAAACTTGTTTATTTGTAAATTTAAAATACTCGCTACTTTATAAATAAATGAATAAATAATTAGGTAAATAAATAAATAAATTTACAAAGTTTGATTTCCAATTCACAAGTCCTTTTTTCATACATGATAAACAAATAGTCTAAGTTGTAAAATTGTTTATTTGTAAATTAAAAAGCCTCCCTACTTTACCTAATTATTTATTTATAAAGTGGAGAGTATTTTCAATTTACAAGTAAACAATTCTGAGGCGGTGGCTTTGAACTACGCGCGAGAATAATCGTAGGAGAAGTGTGCAGGTATTCTTATTGGCCTATCACCCAGAAATCAATAAACTATCAATATTCGAGGGGACAATAGAGCTCGGGAGGGGATAAGCGTGCGAGCTATAGAATCAAGTCAGAATCAATTGAGATTTTCACCTGTGAACATTTTTCTAATTTTCGCTGCGCTTAAAGCCATAATGAAAGAGTTCAAAGCGTGGCGATTTAATATGAATTAATACGAATTTATATGAATTTATATGAATTTATATGAATTTAAATGTATCAAGTTATGTCTTTTATTATTTGATCGTTGTATGAAATTCTGGTTGCTCACGTTTTTCATAATTGCTCGAGGATTGATTGGTCGTTTTGATGCCAATATTTATTGGGAGGATAATCTAATCTTTCGTCAGAGACTTCCGACATCGATGGCTCTACAAATGTATAAGTCTCTCTCTCGACTTCCCAATATTTCGTGAGTGACATGATGCGATTCTTGTAACATTTATTTATTAATTATTGTGTGTATCACGTTATTTATGTGTATTTTAACCTGTGTCGCTATTGACGAGAGAATCTTCTCGTTCATAATTATTTCTCGTGCATTTTTATGTATTTGATATTGATTTTTCTCTCGTATGCTTTTTCGCCATTCATTTTTCATATCTTGTATTTTAACATGTATTTTTGCATTTTTGCGTGATTTATTCGATCGTCTTGCGAATTTTATTTAAAATATTACTTTGTGTAATTCTCGATTTTATTTCGCGTCGTAACGGTTTTCCAAGTTTATTAATTTATTGATTTGATTTCGATCGACCATGTCTATTATTTGTTTTGGGGTCGTATTGTTCTGAAGGCTATTCTTATGTTATTGTTTGCGTCGTGCATTTGATTATCAATAATAATTGTCTGTTAGATTACATTGTAATAATTCTCTCAATTTCAAACCTTATCTCGCCTATTCAAATTTAATTGAATTTCAAATCTTTTAGTTTAATTTCTTTTGTTTAATTCAAAATACATTTCTTATTTTACATTCTGATTATTATCAAAATTGAAACTCTTTTAAATAATAAATATCATTCCAGCTGTCGAGCATACGCAAATGTGTGCCTCATAAAAAGATTTGGTCACAATTCTATAACTTAGACTATTTATTTATCATGCAATGTATGAAAAAGGGACTTGTGATTTGGAAAACAAGCTTGGTTAATTAATTAATTTATTTACCTAATTATTTATTTATAAAGTAGGGAGGCTTTTCAATTTACAAATAAACAATTTTATGACTTAGACTATTTATTTACCATGTATGAAAAAAGTAGTTGTGAATTTGAAATCAAACTTTGTAAATTTATTTATTTATTTATTTATAAAGTAGCGAGTATTTTCAATTTACAAATAAATAATTTTACAACTTAGACTATTTATTTATCATGTAATGTATGAAAAAAGGACTTGTGAATTGGAAAACAAACTTCATCAATTTATTTATTTATTTATCTAATTATTCATTTATTTGTAAAGTAGCAAGTCTTTTCAATATATTGTTATGTCTCGGGAGAGATAACACACTCTTCAATTTAAAAGAATTAGAGAGGTTCCTCGTTTTAGGATTGGGAAAGGATTTCTCAATCACAGGGATGAGGACAGCCAGCCAGATTCCAAAATAAGAATATATAGATTTAAGATAACAATATTATTTATGGAAGAAAAGAGATGATTTAGGATATTGGTTACAAGTGAAAAGTTAAACCTCAGCCTTTGTTAGAAAAGTATTTATAATGTGTACCTGACCATTGTGAAAGATTCGCAGTTAAAGTTGAATGTGCACTCCGTTGAATCTCGATGATGATTGATGATTGTTTCCTCAGTCTAAATCAAAGATCACTTCCCGACACTAAGTTCGATGTTGCTTCCGGAGACTAAGTCCGAAAATGGTTTCAGAGTCTAAGTCCGAAGTGGAATATTTAGGAGTGATAGACTTTTAGACTTGGAGTTCCGGTGGTAGTAAAGAAGAGATTCGTTCTGAACCGCAGACTCGCAGATTTGGTGATCCTTAGGGCGGAGGTTGAATTTTAACAGACTCACTAATTACTGGTGACTGCGACCGTGAGTGAGTTACTCGGTGACAGTGACTGTGACAGTTACAGTGACAGTGACAGTGACAGTGACAGTGACAGTGACAGTGACAGTGACTCCTGAGGATCATTTCTTCTGTTTATATATCTTTTGGGGCACCCTTCTGTCTTCTCACCCCGGTGAGGACTTGGGGGCAATGATGTTTTAGAATGTTCTAGAATATTCTGTGGATCTGCGATAATTTCATGTACATTTTCTAAGTTGCATCATTCGAGGTTATCTTGGAGAGAGGGTGAGAGAGTGCACGCGTCAAAGGGTCGACATGTCCAGTGGCATTTATTTATTTAATGGGTGACTCGTTCTAGCAGAAGTAATAAATTAGAGAAGGATAAACGTAATGAGAGAGTGAGAGATTAAGAAATTGACATTTTACTAAGATAATTTGGTCCTCGGACCCTTGCTTTTTAGTGAGGGCAAGTATGTTCTTTCTTCGTTGCCTGCTAGGCTTGACGGCTTTACATTCAGTTGAAAATATCCAAGATCCTTTAAATATTGTTTAAAGAGTAATGATTGTTGTTAACTTTAGAATAAATGTTGGGTTACATTACTAAGTGCCAGCTAAGAAACATTGATTATTGTGGCTGGTCTTCTTGACTTACAATGAGTATTGAGTTATAAATAATATTATAATGTTTATAAATAAACTAATTAGAATAACGTCGCGGGACGTGACAATATAGATAAACAATATTACAACTAAGAGTATTTATTTATAATCTATGAAAAAGGGACTTGTGAATTTGGTAGACAAACTTAGTACATTTATTACATTCTCATCAGAGAAGGTATTAGATTTGTGTAAAATTTGACCACCGCAGTTTTTGTCAAATGTCCACGTTTTGGGACACCCTGAACCCGAAAAACGTGTTTTTACGAATGTGTCTGTCTGTCTGTCTGTCTGTGTGTCTGTAGATTTTTAGTTTGTGAGCACGATAACTTTCGAAAGAATTGACGGATTGGATTGTCCTTTGGTATACTCTTTTAGTGTTCTAAAATGAAGGTCAAGTTCGTTGGCCAGCCGTTTTGGAGAAAAATTCAAAAAGTTAGAGCATTTTGCAAAATTTTGAAACTACTTTTTTTTTTAATCTAAAAATTCTAATGAAGCATGTTTGTAGTACTCAAAAAGTCCAATAATTTTTCTTAATGACTTTTTTGGATAAAAAAAAATTGAAAGACTTATAACATTTTGAAAATCCAAAAAAATGAAAGAAAACTTAAATTAGAAGCCAAACAACGCACGATATGAAAAAAAGTCTAAAGATGAAAAATGTTTCTTTTTGAACGCCCTATAGGATCAGCATAACAACTTTTTGAACTTCCTTAAAAAATCGAAAATTAAAATTTTGAGCCAAATAACGCGAGATGCAGAAAACATGATAAGAAACATAATTATTGGCAGTAAAAAAATCTACAAGTTTTCCTTTGGCCATTTTTCAATAGGATGAGTAGTTTTTGTTTTAATCGTGAAAAATATTGTTAAACAGAGCCGAGCACGAAGCGCGAGGTTTAAATAAAATATCGAGCGCGAAGCGCGAGTGCCCTGATGAGAATGTGCTCCTTAAGGTCGATAGAACCTTAAGTAAATTAGTTAACTTTTGCATTCAAAGCTGTAATTTAATTTAATTAAATTTTAAAAAATATAAATTACGAATATAAAAAAATAAATTAAAATATAAAAATATATATTATATATAAAAAATATATAATTTAATTAAATTAAAAAAAAACATATAAGTTTAAGCGTCCTGTAAAGCGCAAGCTTCATGAATGGCACAAGCGCGCAACACGGAGCGCGAATCGCGACGATGGATCTGTATCCGACTCTCCGCGCGCCGTAGGCGCGCTAATTTTTGCGAGCGAAGCGAGCCGCGCGCATAGCGCGCGATGAGAATGTGCCCGCGAAGCGGGCAGATTTTTTATTTATATTTTTGTAAAGGAACGAGGCTTCAATTCATAAATAAATTATTTTACAACTTGGACTGATTGTATATTTATAAACTATGTATTTATGGTTTCAGCATATGTTTGCAATACACTCCAACTTCACAATAGCAACCAAATCCAAGCCAGAGGCTTTCGCAATAACAACCAAATTCCTTTTCTCAAATGCCACATCCATTGCGCATGCGTGTATTGCGTCATATAGCGGAAAAATATGAAATGGCAAAAGCATATTGTATAGGTTAAATGTATGTAAGTGTTAAAGTGTATAATTTTTCAAAGAATAAGATTCCTGTTTTAAAAAATGGATCAACAAAATAAAGAAAACTCTGTGAGTAAATGAATTTAATTTGCAATTCTACTAATTTTCACCTAAATTATAACTTCAATGTGTGTAGCATAGTGCGTTTTGTTTTGCGCAACGCATACGAAGTGGTATTAGGTGAGATTTTAGAACCATGAAGGTTGCTATTGTGAATGGAATTCGGTTGTTATTGCGAACAGGTTGATATTGCGAAGGTTGTTATTGTGAAGGTCGAGTGCACATACCGTTTCAGTTTATGTTTTCATTCCGATTCTCACATTTGAAAAAAATGATAATTACCGACAGTGCTTCTCTTGCGACTTTACGGGAACGTAGTGCAAAAAATTACCGCTGGGCTGTGATGGTTCCGGCGCGGCTGCTCATTGTGTGTTTCTCTTTTCTTTCGACCTTGGATAATCATGTTTTTCAAATTCAGTCACAAATTACGGTTTTTTGTCGCAATGAATCGCGAATTTCTTTTTGGAATATGACTTATTATGAAAGTGAAATTGTGCGTTGTCTTTCGGTTTTTCCATTTGTGTTCGTGATGTGACTGAAATAAATGATAAATACGAGTGAGTCTGACGGTTCCGACTACGGTTCCGACTACGGTTCCGACTACGGTTCCGACGTCGAATCCTAATAGGATACGACGTCGGATCCGACGCAGGTTTTTTCAGTAGGACGTTTATCCAACGCCCTTAAAAGTGTGACATACACAGACGCATACACAGATGCGGACAATTTTTTAGAACATCATAATAGATATATTCCCTTTGAAATATGTTCAAAAAAACCTTTTTTTTGAAACTGGATTTTGTCACCACTATAAAGCTTCCCATATGAAAAACCAAAATGAGTTCTAAATCAGGATGAGAAACATATTTTTTTTGGTATTACAACATTTTTTATTATCTTCAGAAAACAATTAATAGAACATTTAGGATAGACAAATTAATTACTTTATAGACTTTTTCTGTATAAAAATTTCATCAAACTTTTCATTTTACTCTTCGTCGCTATCACCACTGACGTAATCATAATCTTTTGTTGAACTGTTTGTTCTTAATTACTGGTACAAGATTCTGCAGCTTTTCGGAATGATTGCCATTAACGTCACGAGATCATCATATTTTTGTTTCGTGATCATATTACTGTTCGGGTATAAAAGCGATAACTCAACGTCCCGGAATTGTTCTTCGGTTACACCTTTTTTTCCAAGGTACACCCGGCGAAGTTCGTCGTCGTCGTATTTGAGAAATAACTGGAAAGGTTGTTCTTTGTCGTGTTGTATTGACCTAGACTTGAGCCAATTTATTTTCTCCTTGTTCACATCTTTTTTTCGATTAACAATGAATTGTTGTAACTCTTGTGAAGTGAAGAAATCCTTGGTTTCCATTTGCGTTACAATAAATTTAGCCTCTGTTTTCCTTGTACTTTGAATAATTTCAAACCAGTGACTAGGGTCATTTATAGTTTCATACTTCTTTCGCTCTTTCTCAATGTACCCGAAATTCTGGTCGCAACTGTTATAACTGTGACCCGATAAGAAGAACTTTTGTTCAATCAAGTCAATGTCGCTTGAGGCAAGGAAATACTTCAACATTAGTGTCACTTTAATATTTCGGTTTTGACGGCCAGCGGAATCAGAATATAATATCACGTGCTTTGTTGTTTGTGAGATTTAGTTCTGCAAGTGGTTCAGCAAGCAAGAAGCTATTTCTTGGCCACCTGTTGAAGCTACGTTTTCCGACCAGAGATACATGTATGCTAAAAAAAAAACATAAGAAAAACTTAAAAATATTGATCTCTTATGACCCATGTCAGAAATTCCCATCTTTAGCCAAAATAAATTCTAATGACACCCAAAGCAATAAGGTTACATCTCGTATTCATTATGTTTTGGATTCCTTTACAATATGAGAGGTTCTTTTTTATGGTAGCTTCCTTGGAATTAAAAAACGATAATTTCTTACAGGGACTTAAATAAAGTTTATATTAAAAATCAGCTGTAAAATGCTAACCTCTCCTGTCAATTTCATCGTAAATACACAAATTATAAGTGCAAAGTTGGCGTTTAGAAAATGCAAAGCCAGTTGTAAGAGAAAGCGTTTCGAGGACTTTTTGTAGATAAAACGTCAGAACAATAGTGTCCTCCGGCGCGTTTTGAACGTCATATTTAAATTCATCCGTAATTCTCTTTTTCAGTGTCGTGTTCTTTCTTCGAGGTTCTGCAGACAGATCCAGATTATCATTTTTAATCTTGTAAGAATCACAGACTTTGCAAGAGTCTGAGTAAGGTTTTTTTAAACTCAGATTGAAGTCGTAATTGAAAATTTCACGGAAAATTGTTGAGGACACCGGCTTCATATTATCTGTTTCGCATTGATCTTTATACCTTCTGTAAATTTCTGCTACACTTAGATCCATATGTAAATAATTTTTGACAAGATTAACCACCATAATGTGACTCTTATGCTGGAAAGCGATTGATGAAGGCCCTCACGGCATCTCTTGCCACCTCTCTTGTTCGATTTGAGGAAGAAGCTTTTCCACGTGTCTCATTAGCGCTTCGATTTCATGCAGCAGAATTTATTGCTCGAATCATGGACAAATTCGTGATTTGGTAGCAGCCCAAGAAAAAAGATCTGCACACTTTATGACGGACTCCCAAATCGTCATTTAGATAGTACTGAAAACTAAAGTCACGTTTTTTTCGCCAAAGTATAAGTTTATCTGGATTACTTTTGGTTTTAACATTCACCTTATCGATCGATCTACGATTAAGCATGGTTTTTTGGGTCTTGTTCGAATGTTCGTAGTAGGATCGAAAAATTTCTTTTTGTCGAGTCAGATCAATCTTTTCCGGACAATTCAATTTGATGAACACAAAATATGACCAGTAAAAACCTTCGCAGGTATTACTTTACCTTTAGCCGTGATTCGCTCTCGGCCTTTTTCAACATTTTATTTGGCTATATTTCTTTCATGCAAGTGTGGTTGCCTTTTCCTTTTACGTGAGAGACTCATACAAGGTGACGAAACATCTGAAACAAACGTAAAATAAAAATTGATAAACACAATAAAAAAAGACAATAACAAATCGTGAAAGAAGAAACAAAGCATATAGATTTCATATGCGTGAGGGTATGTATAAAATTTAAATTGCACTTGCTCGAATAAAATTGGACGATTGTATTGTTTCCGAATAAAATTCGAAATAGTAATTTAAATTAATGAAATATAAAAAGTATAAATTAATAACGAAAAGCTACTTTCAGGTTATTGCTACGTAAAAGAATCAAAACTGTAATAATATCGTTCAGCTGCAAACCTTTATTTTCCTTTTCTTCATCATCATCCGAAATTTCGTCAGTGGAATCGCTCGAATCCGATGGAAACATCTACAAATCTTTAGAGATCTCTGCAATTAAATTAATTTAATTATTTCAAATTCTAATCCCTATATACATAATTGAAAATACCGAGTTGTTCGAGAGGTTTCCATTGTGTAAAAAATATATTCTGTGAAATTAAGTGAGAAATAGATTTGTACATCTGATTTCGGATTAATTTTAAAGTGATTTAACAAAAATTTCAGGGTCATTAAATTGGTCGTTAAATTTCATTAAATGCGATAGCCGATGTTCTTCCCATGAAAAAAAAAAGAAAAAAACAAATCATTTTCGGCTTTACAGTGGTAAATTTTCTATAATTGGCCTTCAAATTCAAAGCGGAAATACAGATAGGTCGTATAAAACTAATCTGAATCAAAGCATTTTTACGAATCTTTACATTATTTTTCCAAAAATGTTTAAATTAAATTTCGAACATGTTTATCGGTTTTGGAAAAAGGGCATAGCAGAATGTGCTACTGATTTGATCCTGATTTTCAGCAATAACAATAGGATATTAATAATGTGAGGATGAATTTACCAAAAGATTACTTATATTTGAAAACAAATATGGAATTTTTTCGAAAAAATCGATATAAACAATTTTGTTAATATTTTTTTATGGGATGTATTTAATATATTAGGTGTACAACTTTGCTTCCGCCGTTTTTCGATAGACGGCTGCAGCGGTAAGTGTCGGTTTAAATAGGCAGGTCAAAAATTTCATACAGTAAGTTTGGACATCTGTCAACATAACAATAGCACCACATTAGTGAATTTGTGTTTGCATCAGAAGTGTATTCTCGATCGAAGATGTCAGTTTTCGAGACAAATTCTCGTCATTTCTGGGAAGTGTTGATTTTCTGCTTTCATTTGAAGAAAACTGCGGCTGAGGCTCATCGAATGCTCTCAAGTGCTTACGGTGACGCTGCTCTTAGTGAAAGAACGTGTCGGGAGTGGTTTCAACGCTTTAAAAGCGGTGATTTTGATGCCGAGGACCGGCATGGCGGCGGAAGAGAAAAAATTTTCGAAGATTCCGAACTGGAGGCATTACTTGCTGAAGACTCGTGCCAAACGCAAGAAGAATTAGCAGAATCATTGGGAGTCACTCAACAAGCAATTTCGAAACGCCTCAAAGCCATAGGAATGATTAAGAAGCAAGGAAATTGGGTTCCTTATGAATTGAAGCCAAGAGACGTTGAACGCCGTTTCTTTGCTTGTGAACAGCTGCTTCAAAGACAGCATCGGAAGGGTTTTTTACATCGCATTGTAACCGGCGACGAAAAATGGGTTCACTACGATAATCCCAAACGCAGAAAATCATGGGGAATGCCCGGACATGCCTCTACATCTACGCCCAGACCAAATATTCAAGGTGCCAAGGTTATGCTCTGCATTTGGTGGGACCAGCTCGGTGTGGTGTATTATGAGCTGTTGAAACCGAGTGAAACTATCACAGGGGATCGGTATCGAACGCAATTGATGCGTTTGAGTCGAGCATTGAAGGAGAAACGGCCACAGTATCAAGAGAGACACGATAAAGTTATCCTGCAACATGACAATGCTCGGCCACATGTCGCAAAACCCGTCAAGACATACTTGGAAACCTTAAAATGGGAAGTCTTACCCTACTCGCCGTACTCTCCAGATATTGCTCCTTCCGACTACCATTTTTTCCGATCGATGGCACATGGCTTAGCTGAGCAGCATTTCCACTCTTATGAAGAAGTTAAAGAATGGATCGATTCGTGGATCGCCTCAAAAGATGCACCTAATTCAATTAACATGTTTAAAAACATATGTCCACTAAATTATAATTTAGATGAAGGGCTTTATCGTTTTTTTTTTTTTAACAACCATAAACATTTTTTTGAAGAAAAAAGATATTTCGAGGAAAAAACTCTCAACGGGTTCGTTTCAAAAGTTACAGATATTAAAATTTAATATAACCCACATTTTCAATTCAACTGAGTTAAAAACCTAAAAAAAGTGTATTAAAAATCAATTTAATTTTTCTAAAACATAGTAAGCGGATATAACTTTTGATTCAAGTTGTTCAAGGTTAAGGGTTAAAAAAAGATTTCTTAAGCCAAAAAAAATTGTCAAAGTTGCCAAAAAAGTTGTTTATATTATATTATTATTAAACAAACTGAAGAAAACTTCAAAAGCATTAAAAAAAAAACAAAAACTATTTTCCCTTGTCATATTTTTCTTGCACGGAAAAAATATCACAGATTCTAATATCATTTTCAGGGGCACTTAAAATAAGGACACCACTATTCTTCCGAAACAGTTTCAACTCGATTAATTTAATTATCTAATGCGACTTACCTTTTTTCTTTGAACTCATTTGTAACCAAAAAAAAAAGCACTTGCACTCCTTAACATAAGAAATGGTAAGAGCTAATGGGTCGTCTTCAACCTCGATCACAGAACAGTTAAAATCCAAATTAAAAAATTCACGATATAATGTGTATTTTGTTTTTACAGTGTAATATGTAAAGCTAGAAAATTTCGACAGGTCGTATTTGCCAGCAGAAAAAGCTTGACCGGCGCAGTAGTGCGGTGGGGAATACACAGAAAATGTCGCGTCTTCATTGGTCAGTTTCGTAAAAACAAAAAGGCCAATCAGGTTCACAGTGTTGATCTTACACGGAAAAAATAAGTGTTCCAAATAATGGAAAAAGTTTGCGAAATTTTAACAAAATAGCAGTTCACTTTTGGACAGACCCCAATTTTAACGAAATTTCGTATAAATTTATCAAATAGTGGATTAGGTTTACGAATATTTGGAAAAAATTTTACGAATTATTGACATTCATTATGTGAACAGCAATTTTCCAATTTTTATTCCATAGTTTGTCGCAATGTCTAAAAAAATTATCAATTTCTTAAAAACAGAATGATCCACTTTTTAAATTGATTGGAATAGAGAATTTCTCAAACACAGAAACAAAAAAGTGAACTGCTAGTCAACGAAAGAGTCTCAAAAAGTTTTACAATTTTTCACAAAGTGTTTTACGCTGAATCACTTCAGCTCTCTTCCGCGTATTTTTCGGTTGTGTTAGTGATAGAATATGGTATCCCGATTGTCTTTATTAGTATTAGTGACCATAGTATAACCACGTGACCACACAACCGACGAACTGAATACTTGAAGAAATAGTCATTCAGTATAAGAATAAGAATATATTAATAACGTTAGTTATTAAGAAAATAGTAATAAAATACTAATAAGATTCATAAAATATTGTTAATGAAATACTGATAAAAGTAGTAATTTAAAAGAATTTCAAAAGAATTAGGCGAGTTTCAAGACTTTAAAGTAATTACTGAATTTTTAAAAGTTTATCAAGGGATTTTAATTGATATTAAAGAATTCAAGGAGATTTCAAGCGATTCTAGGTGATTTTAGTGAATTCAAATTAACTTTAACTGATTTTATGGAGTTTTAATTAATTCAAAGCGATATATAAAGCGATATATAAATATATTATTCAAAGCGATATATAAATATAACTATCTTTTATATTTTCCAAAATTTCAAAATAAATTTCAAAAATCTCATCTTTGGATCCGGACCTCGAAAAATTTCGACCCATCACTGATCTGTTTCTCGCAAGTGGTGATCGGTTCATGAATTTAGTATATAAGAGCGATTCGAATAAGCAGACTCAGCGTGTAGCGTGCGTCAGCGAATAGCGTTATATATGTATTAGTTATAGTTATATGTAGGATATAATATGATGTGTATGTATTTGTGTTCAAAATTAGGCATTATAAGACTTGTGTATATGTATATGTATGTATGACCTTCCCAACGTCCACACGCATTCAACACGTAAACAAAAACATATCTATTTTTTTTTCGAATCGGCAACACTCTTTACGAAAATATGAATAACACTTTGTTAAAATTTCAGAAACTGCTTTCGGATCTTTGATAAATAACCGTTACACTAGTTCTTTTCCTTTTTACTCAAATTTTCACAAACATTTTTCTAATGACTCGTCAATTTATCTCATATTTTAACAAAATTGCATATCAAACTTTACAAAGTTAACTCTTCCAATTTCTGACAAATTTTAGCTCTGTCCAAAAGTGAACTGCTATTTTGTTAAAATTTCGCAAACTTTTTCCATTATTTGGAACACTTATTTTTTCCGTGTAGTTGTCTTTTCTTTCGGCCGAAAAACGAATTAAGCCATGCGCTGCGAGCAAAAACGAGTTAAATATTTAACTCGTTTTTGCTCGTAGCGCGTTACCTAATTCGTTTTTCCGCTGAGAAAAAATAAACTCACTTTTGTTCCGACTTTTTTTTTAATCCGCTTTTACTATCAGCCCCTCAGGTATTCCAATTTGAAAAATAGCTTGTGCCTTAAAAGACCTATAGTGTAAACGAAGGATTAAAATAAAATACAGCATTTAGAAAGCTATAATCATTGCAGACTGTATAATCATTGCTCCACCTGTGACTACAGAAGCAATATTTATAAAAAAATGTTGCCGCCATAGTGAATTCGCTGTCAGTTTTCACTGGCTTTATCGAATTATTTATTAATGACAATTTATTTCAATGAGAGGACACTTGAATTCATCATTGAAGTCACTCATTTATTGAACCCACAGAATTTTTCCCTTGAAAAAGTCACAAAACTTATAAATGCGTTTTGTCGTCTTTACGAATACGTCGAAAAAATTTTTAAGGAAATCAGGCGACGCTCTGATAATGTAGATTCCTACAATCCGTGTCAAATTTTTTCACTATTTTATTAAGTATTGTATCCGTCTGTGAGTTGTGTGTTACGATCACGGTTCGGTAAGTAAAATACCTTAGGTAAATTACATGGTTTTTTACAGTAATTTACTAAGTATTATTCGTCGAAAACATCAAGTTCATATATAGTGGAGGATTTTCTACGTAAAATACATAATTTTCATAAGTAGAAAACAGTGTAAAATACGTAAAAATCTCTGAGTGAGTAGTGACACATCACTGCACTACCCTGGTTATGATGTACAGTAAGGTAAGTGTTAGAGTCATGGATGTAAGAATATATGGTTAGAGCCCCATTCTGCGGGTGTGGGCCGACGTCAGTAAGGGGGAAACAATGTATATCAGGTCTAGAAGTATGAAACCGGAATTTCCCTATAGATGGTGCTTGCCATCAGTTTAGGGACCGTATAACCGCTTCTGCTGCGCCATCTTCTCCCTCTAGGAGCAGAGAAAGATTTTTAGTAGACAACAACCCAAGTTCGACATACCAGTCAATGTACAACAAGTTTCAACATGTCGAGTTTTGTGCCTACAAATTACGATTTGCAGACATCATTCGTTTTTTGTTACCACTTAAAGAAAACTGCCGCAGAATCGCATCTGATGCTTGTTGAGGCATACGGTGACCATGCTCTGAGCAAAACACAGTGTTTTGAGTGGTTTGAAAAATTCAAAAGTGGTAATTTTGATGTGACGAACGAAGATCGTGGAAGACCACTGAAAAAGTTCAAAGACGATGAATTGCAAGCCTTACTCGATGAAGATAATTCTCAAACTCAATAAGCACTCGAGGATCAGCTGAATGTATCGCAGAAAGTCGTCTCCCTTCGTTTTAAAGCAATGGGAAAAATTCAGAAAGTCGGAAAATGGGTTCCGCATGTACAGTAACATGCAACGATGCCCACCCATCGAAACTTTGATTCGATATTAAAAGTTGTTCACCGACTATTCACTTAATATACTTTATGCATATGCACTGCACTAAGTGAACGTACCCCTGGTTTCCTGTCAAACTTTAAATTATAAATAAACACAAGATGTGTGAAATAACCTGAGATTACGTGATTAATTAATTATTATAATAATAATTAAGAAAAGGTGATGTGCAAATATGGAAAAGTGTATAATTACAAAATGAAACAAATTAATTATAAAGTCTTGTTAGGAAAACTCCAAAAATCGTTTAATTTGTGTACTTTTTTTTATAAAGGTTAGAAAACTGTTTTGTATATTAATATACAAAAAATATTTCAAAACTGTTCAAGTCGAAAACTATAAGCAAAGAAAGAAATAACCTCTTTGGTTTTCCTTTTATATTTCTGAGGTATTTATAAGATGAGGTTAAACTTTAATAAATAAACTTAAATTTTATATTTAAAACTTAAATCAAATTAAGAAATAATATAATGCAAAACAGTTTTCTAACCTTTATAAAAAAATACACAAATTGCACGATTTTTGGAGTTTTCTTAACAAGACTGTAATTATACATTTTTCCATATTTGCACATCACCTTTTCTTAATTATTATTATAATAATTAATTAATCACGTAATCTGATGTTATTCCACACATCTTGTGTTTATTTATAATTTAAAATTTGACAGGAAACCAGGGGTATGTTCACTTAGTGCAGTGCATATGCATAAAGTATATTAAGTGAATAGTCGGTGAACAACTTTTAATATCGAATCAAAGTTTCGATGGGTAGGCATCGTTGCATGTTACTGTACTCAACAAAAGGCAGCAAGAAAATCGGAAAATCACCTGCTAAATTCTACTCGATAGATTCAAACAGAAGTCATTTCTCCATCAAATCGTGACAGGTGATGAAAAGTGGATCTATTTTGAGAATCCTAAGCATTGGAAATCGTGGGTGAATGCAGGCGAACCATCGATATCCAATGCAAGACCCAATTGCTTTGGAAAGAAGACAATGCTGTGCGTTTGGTGGGATCAGAAAGGTTTTATCTACTATGAGCTGCTAAAACCTGGTGAAACTGTCAACACGAATCGCTACCAACAGCAAATGATCGATTTGAATCGAGCATTGCAAGAAAAACGACCGGAATATTGAAGAAGACAACAAAAAGTCATTTTTCTTCACGATAATGCCCCATCACATATAGCAAAACGGGTCAAGGAAACAATCCAGGCGTTCAGTTGGGAGCTACTGGCTCATGCCGCTTATTCTCCAGACTTGGCTCCGTCGGATTACCATCTGTTCGCATCGCTGGGCAACGCTCTCACTGAACTGGATAACTGGTTCGCTTCAAAAGACGAAAACTTTTATTGGCGGGGCATTCATCGCCTACCGAAGAGTAGGTGAAAGCGAGGGAAATTAATTTGAATAAAGTACTTTTGACCATTTTCATATACTAGACGTGTAATTTTTGCAAAAAAATTCCGGTTTCATACTTCTAGACCTGGTAGAAGCCATATTACTGAAGGAAATTTCTTCGTTTTCGATTGGCTGAGATTTTAGTGCGGGCTTTTAAAAACGATCGTTGAGTGTACACTAGAATCCTGCAAACGTAAACATCGCAAAGTTAACAATCCCGCAAAAATAACCAGTACCTTTCTCCATAAGCACTTGATACCACTGCGCATATGCCATGGCGCTTGGCATCTGATTGGTTGCTATTGCCGCGTAGTTTACAATGCTAAAAAATATTATTTTAAATATTTTTTTATTTTTAATTAATATATAATAACGTAACTTTAGAAAATTAGTGTACATCAGTTGCAGTTGACAGTGGTTTACCAAAAAATATCCATATCCCCAAAAAAACATTTCCAATGTAAAAATTTGGAGGTGAGGACTCTCATTAGAAAACGAACCAAAAAAACCAAATCTTTCGCATACGCTCAGTAAGGGCTATACTCCATTGGAGTTATTTATGTGATAAGGTTACGCATGAAAATGTTTATTACAGGTTTATCATATTGAAATTACAACAGAATCATACGTAACATTCCATTTTTAGTTAATCTGGACTCGAGTATTTCCAGTCACTCACCTGCCCGCTGTTTCTAACAAACCATTATTTTCAAACTTCGATTTTGGCAATTATGTCCTGCAAGTACGTAATAAAACTATTTTTTTATTTTTTCATTGCGATTACAATACGTTTCTATTATGCAAGTCATAAAAGCGGGCAGGTGAGTGATTGGAAATGCTCGAGTCCAGATTAACTAAAAATGGAATGTTACGTATGATTCTGTTGTAATTTCAATATGAGAAACCTGTAATAAACATTTTCATGTGTAACCTTATCACATAAATAACTCCAATGGAGTATAGCCCTTACTGAGCGTATGCGAAAAATTTGTTTTTTTTTTTTGGTTCGTTTTCTACACTGTTTCAAGGAATGAATGTAGATTGTTCGCACATGCGCGGTACCAATCTATCCGTCTTCTTTTCTCTGGTGAATTTGTGCGAGTGAGCAGTCTGAGCTCCGAGCCGTTTTAAAAGTGAAGTTATATTGTCACAACTTGGGCAACAAGAGCCAAAAAATATTTATTTCTTTTTCCTTACTTTTATTTCTTTTTGCTCGATTTTTAAAAAGCACTTAAATTTCTTACAAAACATGCTTCAATATACATTTATTCTGACACCGGCAGTAAGTATTATGAAATTGCAAAGAAAGATTTTCATATCGTATCAGGTGTAAAAATCGTAATTCCTTTGGAATTTTTGTTACGATACGATGTATCACAATTTGGTACACAGCACGTCATCGTTATTAAAGTTTTAAAGTACAAAACATCGTTGACAAAAATATATTTTAGATTGCACTATATGTTCACTATATAGAAACGCTGACACATAAACGTCATTTTCAATTTTCAAAAGCAGTTCAGAGCTCGGACGTTTCACTCGCGCAATTTCACAAGAGAAAAGAAGACGTATAGATTGATTGTACCGCGCATATGCGAACAATCTGCATTCATTCCTTAGAACAAGCCTGGACTTAAGATGCAGTTTTTGTTGACACTTCTGAACACTTCTTAATGCAGTGTTCGATCTCCTTACTATTCCTCCGTGGTTTTCTAATGAGAGCCCTCACCTCAAAATTTTTACACTGGAAATGTTTTTTTTGGAATAGCTTTCTACAATAATTAAATTTCGAAATATCGATCAACGTACATAGAAAGAAAATCTTTCCAAGCTGATATAAGGAAAACAAAGAAATTACCTTTCTGACTAATGCATATAATTGAAAAATAAGAAAGTTACGGATATTTATAATTTTTCAAAATTGATTTTTCAACTGTAACATTCCAAATTATCACATTTTAAAGCTGATGTAAAGAAAAAAAAATTTTTGTATTGACACGAGTCAGATGACCTAATATTAATAAATTTGATGAATTTATTAATGCTTCCTCTATGAGGAAGCAAATAATATTTGCTTCCAGGAATCAAAGTGCTCACTGAATGAGCACAAGAGATGATACAACTTCACTTATGGTAGGGTACTGCAATAACATAAAATATGTTTAATTTAATGAAACACGTGATAGACAGCTCCCAGGGTAGAGTACGCAACTCACAGAATACCTAATCTTGAGAAACGAATTCGCGTGAGATTTGATTAGAATATAGTGTCGTATTCTTAAACAAGAGCAGAGTTCAGCTTTTAGGGTAAGCTGTAAGTTGGTCTTGCATAACTAATGGCATCTTCTCAAGACTTGCTTGAGTCCAGGTATGTGTATTTGTAATTCATTTGCGTTTATAATACGGTTGTGTAGAAAGAGAGCAGTAAAACGGAGACGTTAACATGAATGGATTTCCCAGCTTCGGAAAAGTGACAGAAAAGGATGGGAGTGGTGTCAGCTGGGATGGGACTCACGGTAGCTCGAGCTAAGCCGATCGACAAAATCCGATCGACATTTGTATGCACGTTGCTGTTTTGCTTGCTATCGAATCTCCTTCGTAAGCGATTCAAACTCGTTCCATAGTTTTCACCATCCATCAGAGACGCTATGCATATTCATTATCGCTTGGCCCTTTATTTGACTAATTTAGGACACCTCTCTTAGTACTAAATCCAACGAAGGATTGTTCCCTTTAACGAAACAATTTGCTTGTTTCTTTATAAATTCTCAGCACGAAGTTTCAAGCAGCATTAACAATTAAATATGTCATGGAACAATATACAGTATAATGCAAGCTATTTTTTATAAAAAAATTATCTGTAAAGTTAACGAAACTTGACGAAATTTTTAAAATTTTAATTTCAGGTCAAGGCGGTTTTCAGGTCGGGAATGCATTTGAAATATGCAAAATAATATTTAATATTCAACCATGAAAACATGTATATGTTGTACAAAAAAAATCGTGTTACAGATACCAAAATATTCCTTATACTGTTCGTTTGTATATTTTGAATATCTTAGACGAAACTGAAATGCAAAAAATGGATTAATTAAAAAAAAACAGTTAAGTACATAATATAACCTAAAAATTTTTGTTAAAATTCCTTTACGTTAATAAAAACGAAATCTAATTGCAAGTGTTTTTCTTTTACTACATAGTCTTACTTTATTTTCACATTAGAAAATACTATAAGATCTTGAGTATTTTATTTTATATTTACAGAATATGTTGAGTTTTTCTGTTTATTATATTTCTAAGGTGATATAAATTATCTTAGGAAACAATTAGTATATTCTTCTGGTATCAATGATTTTATAAAATATATATTGTTTCACTAATTATTCTTATAGAAGAGGTGGGTTTCCTTCTTGTTTGGCCTTCTATGCTCGATTAGCTTGTTTTGAATTACCAACTGGCGGTGCTGGTGGAGCTCGTGACGTTGGTAATATTGGAGGTATTCCTTCAGCCTTATTGATAAGGCTGAAGGAGTTGGTAGAACTCTTGATGCTGAAGGGACTGACGGAGCTGGTAAGAGTAGTGGTTGTGGTGAGCTTGGTGTCGATGGAGAGGCTGGTGGAGTTGGCGAGTCTTATAGAGCTGGTGAATCTGGTAAGACTGGTGGGTCTGACATGGCTGTTGATTGTCCAGCAGAATTTTCTTTTGGTGCTGTAAATATTCATTGTTTTTATATTACAAGAATTAATTCTTTGAATCTAGATTGAAATTGGTCTTGAGCAATTTAATTACCAGAAGAGGATGGCTCATCAGTTGGTGCATTGGTAGATTGTAATGCTTTTTTAGAACTTTTTAAGGTATTTTTGTTTACTGGTGGCTCAGTACGTGGTGAAGTTGGAGATGATTACGAACTCGACGTACTTGCTGAGAAATTGTTAACACATATTCAAGTTTAATGTTGAATAGATTTTAAATTGGTGATTAAATTGTGATCAACTTATGAGTTGATAAATACCGAAATTTGTATCCATTGTGAACAATTTTAATATGATCATTTATGCAAATGGTATATTAGCTTTCTTTACATAGCATAGGGATTATTTCTCAAGGGTACCCACTCAGGAAAACGAACTTCTCCGATCGAACTCAAACTTGAAGAAAGTGTAGTCCTATTGGATGATAGTTTTTTGGAAAAAATTTTTACGATTGAACAAATATTTACTGAGAGGGAGGGGATGAAATTTCTAAGTTTTTTGAAAATACCATTTATTTCGGATATTTTTGAGTCTTTCAAAAGCAATAATGGAATTTTTTCATACTATATAGTTTCGTTATATTTTGTTACGCTCTTTAGATTGGCCGTATGTTTTTTCTCAAAAAATAAGTATGTGACCTTCGTAAATGAAGATTAAAACTAAATTTGACTTTTCTCGATATGAAACACGTTTTTTCCTTTCTTTTTTTATCTTAGAAGAAAATTTTGTTATTTTTGTACAAGACCGTATAGGTCAAAAAATTTTTTAATTCATGAAAACAAGCGTTGAGTAGTCCAGTGCACTTATGATGCTGGCACTTAAACTCAAAAGTGGCGAGCCCTGGTGTCTTCATTGTATTGTTTTTTAAAAAATAATGATATATGCCTTAAGGGGTTAGGTCCAGGCGCAAGTCCATAAAAAAAACGATTTTTTTGAGAATTTTTTATGAAAATATGTTTTACTATTTGTGGACAAATGTTCTGCAGTTCAAATAATATATATTTCAAGAAGTTATAGTAATTTTTTAAGATAAACAAACAAGGTATAGCCAATCTGCCAGAAGACCACAAAAGAAGGTGTTTTGCGTTGCGCATTATATCTCTAGAACGGCTCAACCGATCATTACCAAATTTTATCCAGTTATTTTTAACATAATTTTGAAGTACATAAACTACCCTACATTAAGGCCTTCCCCCTAGTTACTTTCCATCTTTTCAAAGTCGCTTTCACTCCATGTATATATTAAAATTATACTGCGCCCCAATAAGCTCACGAAGTGAAATGTGTGACTCACTTCACTTCGTGAGCTAATTGGGGCACAGTTCATCTCATGGAGTAATAGTAAGGAGACAAAACTCCAATTCGAGCGCGCATCGAAGTGATGCTCAGTTTTTCGGACATAATAAGGGGGGAGGATGTACGCTAAGGTAAAAGCTGGTCGCTTGGGTTTCAGTGGAATATCTGCGAAAGCTGTATGATATTCAGTTTTTGGCGCTAAGTTTGAATCATGATAAAGTTTAGAATATCAAACAATATCAATATAATATAATATATATACATATAATATATATCATTATATAATATCAAAGCTAATTGTAGTTTTGCATGTTTTTTCTTAAGAATTTATAAATTGAAATCGATTTTTGTAGAAAATTACGAACTTCTCTAAAAGAGTAATTAAAATCTGCCATTTTCAGAATCTATATTTATAGTTTTTAATAATTTTGTTTAACTATTTACAAATTTCTACACAAAATTATTTCTACATAACATGAAAGGTGTTGGAGCCAAGTTTTAATCTAAAAATTCGATTTCTTCATTTTACTCAACAAATATTAAATTTGGAATTTTTTCCCTCTGTAGAATTAATCAATTTTTAACTTGAATTATGCGTACAGAGCGAGCAAATATCTAATTCAAATATTTTTCAAGAAAAATGAAAATCTTCAATTTTGAAGTTGGAGTTTGAATACTTCGTTTTATGCAAAAAATATCTAAATTAAATATTTTTTCGCTCAAAATTTTTTCGCTCAAATTCGTCAAATATGGAGGTCGCTTCCTGCAACTTATGCCCGAAATCTCGTGGAAAGTATGCCAAGACGATGTCAAGCTATACTCGACAACCATGTAGACTCGACGATTTATTAGGTACTGACGAGAAAGTACATTTGATGTACTTTAAAGTACTATTGGCTTTTTTTTAAATCTGTAAGTCCAACTCACAGATCTGGTGTATACGCTCCTGTGATACAGACTGTACAATCGAACTTAGCTATTGATTAATGTGTTCCTAAACGCACTTCTTTCGATTCACGTGTTCCTAAACGCACTTTTTTGAGTCACGTGTTCTTAAACACATCATTCTTGTACATTCTCATCTCATCTCACTCAAACAAATTATATATCATCACTCCATCCTTATTCTTAATAAACATGTCATTTCTGTTATATTTTAAATTTTGAGTTTGATTTGTTTTACGCCCCCACGAAATCCCTCACTGACAGGTTAGGGGGAAGTGAATTATTATTTTTCAGGTTTGCTATATCTTATGAAGGTTTGGAGCGGTATCGATTGATACCTGGCGCCCTTCGGCTCAATTCACTCTAACAAATTTTTTTTGTACGAACTTAAGCGTTGGATGTCAGAATTGTAACAGCACTCAGAGGTCGACAGTCCCTTAGGCTGAGACTGTTGTTATAAAATTTTCGCGCCCAACGTGGGGCCTGAAACAAATCAGGCTAGGGACATTTCTATTCTCTCTAATTTCTTTGCTTTTTTTTTGTACCTTTTTCTTTAGTAATTATGCCGTCTCATTTCCGACTCATTTCGATCTTTCGCGCATGATTTCCACATATCTACATACTTCATAAACCTAATCGACCCTAACCTCATTGCCTACTGTATATATTGATTTCGCATAGTTGTGTAGGTTCGATTTATCGAATTATTGTCGTGATTTGATTTTTGAATTGTTTCGATCTGCCTATTTTTCTCTTTTGATTTATGTTGGAAACTGTTCTCGTTTAAAATAGATACTACGATGGTGAATCTAAACAAACTGTGGGCCGAGTCCACGGAAACGGTCGTAGATTGGGCGAGTACACTAACTGTAAGTGAATTGCGTGCTGCCTTGGAACATCTCGAGTTACGAGTCGATGGCAGTGATATCGAGATGCGATTCCGTCTAATAAAATATCAGCAACATCTTCGCCATTCCCATAGAACCTTCGAGGGGGCCAGACCTCCTATTACGCTAGAGTTCTCACGTGACGAACCCAACATTGCCGTTTCAAAAGCACCTTCCGTTTCAAATGAAACTTTCACAATAGGGAAGAACTTAGCTGGTGTGACTTTCACGAACCCCCTAGATAATTTTTCTACATTTCCAGCCAGATTTCAGGACGAGCAGTCTAGCGTGCCAGTTAGTCGTTCGACTATGGTTCCAGCATCTTTTCGAGGTCTAACTCAAACCACTGGAACACGTCCAACGATAAGCGAGAACCCAAGTTCAAATCTGAGATTGGGGCAACATACTAGATCGGAACCTATTAACTTAATATCGTTGTTGGATCGGGATACAGATCTAGACGCGAGTTATGTTACCGCACAAACACCAACGGCGAATCAAGACTTTGAGCCTTTTCATCAAATTAATAGCTCTTTTCCGATTAATCGCGAACCTCTTGGTAATATAAAGGATCAAGCAACCCCACATACATCCACTCCGCTTTCGCGAACCGAATTTCCGTATATGAATCTCACCCTAGTTCAAGGTTGAATGTCCATCATGTAGTGATTAAGTGGAATTTAAGTTTCGACGGTAAACGAGATAATAGTGCCGAAGAATTTCTGACCAGAATTGAAGAATGCCGTAGGGGTAGTTCCCTAACCGATGAAGATCTTTTTAGGGCCATGCCGTTTCTACTTAAATCGTCAGCTCAGCATTGGTTTAGGTTTAACCAAAATAAGTGGAGCTCTTGGGAAGAATTCACTGTAGCTTTCAAGCGCCGATATGGAGGGATTAACTTTCAAATACGAGTAAGGGACGAAGGTCGTCGTAGGACACAAGGTCCTGATGAGCCGATAGCAGATTATTTACTCAATCTCCGGCTTATCCTTAAGTACTACAATCCACCAAAATAAGAATTTTGAAATAAATTCTTTTATGGAATCTAAGTATAACTACCTGAAAGTGAAATCCTGTTGAGAATACAATTTTTTTTCTTAATAAATTATTTTAATAATTGAAAATAAACAAACCGAGTTAGGTTGTTTTTCCATCCACTGGGCATAAAGTTATATATTTTTATTAAAATAATATATTTATGAATGTGCAAACAGTTTTATTAATACAGTTATTATTTATTTATTATTTAAATTATTAAAAAATAATATAAGAAATGTTTAAGTTTATTCTGCAAAATCGGATTCTTCGTCAGACATATCGTTATTAGATTCAACAGTTTGTTCTTCTACCATTGTAATAGCTGATAACCATTCTTGGTTTTCTGGTTTTAAAAATTGTAAAAAGAATTTGAGATCTTTTTGTTTATCCTTAGTGATTCCAGGTTTCGAAGATTGTAAAAGTTGTAATCTAGCTCTTGGTTTCGGCGAATTATCAAATCTGATACAATTGCTACTGTATCCAACGTACGAAAGGACTTCAGAATTTTGTGTGTACTCCAACATTACATATTTTTGAATAGAGAAGTTGTGTTTTTTTAGTTTTGGAGTATTTTTCAACATTACGCCCAAATATCTAGTCCAAGCTCTTAGTAAATCATTACTCAACTCAGCATCAAAAGGTTTAGGGTTGATTCTTGCATTTCTCATGATTTCCAAATATTCCTGTGGACTCTGGACATTTTCTCTTCTTTTGATTATTGTTCCATAAATGCTAAAATTACGATCACACTGACAATAACTGTGACCGCGGACTGGAAATACATGTGTAATATTAACATTATAAGTTTTTGATATCCACGTGCAAAATTTAACCATAGTGGAATTTTTGTTCTGCCCTCCTGCTGAGTCAGAGAAAAGAACTATTTTCTTGAAGTTTGGGTTTTCAGATAACTTTTTTTTTATGTAATCTTCTAAAAAACTACACACAGAATTGGAGTCTTTCTTTCCGTCACTTTCTAGAAAGCAAAACATTTTACTGTCTTTATCGTTGAAACAATGAATATTGAAAACGTATAAGTTTAAAATTCTTTTATAATAATGTGAGTTAATATTCAGCCTTGGAAGTGTCAAATTTTGCGCATAATCAAATTCTAAAATGAAAGTTTCTTCGTAAATCTTTTTTTGTTCATCTGTATTATCCCTGCTTTGCTCAATCACATACTTTTGTTTCAACTCGTTGTATTCCTTCACTTTTTTCAAATCATCTTCATAATCAGCTTTACAATTATCATCTGGATTAGCTGACAGTTTTACTGAACAGTTGGTACAAAAATCACATACATCAGTTTTTGGGGATCTGAATGAATATTCACTGTTCTTGCGGAAAAACGTATGATACGTGTTGTATTTCATCGACAGATTAATGCCAGTTTTTTGTTTATAATATTCTTTGAATAAAGAATGAAGTGATTAACGGTCCAATCCGGATTATCAAAATATTTCCTTTCACTTTTTTTGCGACCGTAATGAGATTTTTTGTGAGGGAAAGTAGTCCAATGATCTTCAACTATTTTCCATGTTTCCATTTGTTATGAAATGAGAATTTGTAAAAAAAAATTGAAAACTACTGAATTATTTGGAAAAAAAATCGATAATCATTTTGACTAACCTTGTTACGTACCAGCCCTAAGAAAATATTCATCTTTTTTTTTGTTATTATTAATTTTTTTTCTTATATATAAATAAATCCTAAAGAAAATCGCCCCCTTGCAAGATTGACTCAATAAATTTCGCAAGAGACTTTAATAAATGAATTTAATACATTAAGAATATTTTCTGAGGTCACTGGCAACGGTAACCCGAGCTGCTAATGCAATATCTTGATAAAGAATAACTGAGCAAGCCTCGAAGCATAAACTGAATTTTCAGACATAGAAATAGAAATTAAAAATTATAATTTACATATTATAATTCCTTTTTTATAATCGACTCAGAAAGCTAGCGTAATAAACTAGGATATTGAAAATGAATGAAAGAAAGGAATGAATGAAAGTTACGAACACTAGGGACGGACACTCATTTCAAGCAATAATGCATAGACATATAACGGCCGCTCGCAGGTGCGTATTCGGATACTCCACCTCTCACACTCGACCTTCCTATATCAAATTCGTCCTTCCGCATTTCTCTCCTCAAGACTCTGAGCTATTAAAAATTAAACTCAGCTGTGGAGATAATACAATAATGAAAAATAATATTCTATTTAATATACACTCATTTCAAACTGAGTTGAAAAATAGAATTAAAAATCATTCTGAAAATTTAATACAAACGTATATTGCAAAATGTCCCTCTAACTGGCACTCAATTACAATTCAGCAAATTCTTGTTCGCCTGCGCAACGAACGAAAAGAATTTATTTCTAAATACGATTCGGAAGCAACCAATCGAGGATTCATTGCCTTAGATACATTTGTCAACGAAAAATTCGTATTCTGCA
The DNA here is from genome assembly GCA_904066015.1 of Synergus gifuensis. Classification (NCBI taxonomy): domain Eukaryota; kingdom Metazoa; phylum Arthropoda; class Insecta; order Hymenoptera; family Cynipidae; genus Synergus; species Synergus gifuensis. The sequence goes on from CAJFCO010000415.1 coordinate 136,825, forward strand.
GAATTGTAAAACTTGCAATATACGTACAAAAGTTCTTTCACCTCAATTGCCCTGAATTACAAATCACACTAAATCCTCCTGACTCCTCAGAAATTTCCCACCAAATCAACCGATAGTTCACCTACTTTGAGCATTATAAAATCAAGACAACTTAGTTGCTCTTGGCAGATCAACCTGACGAGCTTCCATTTCGAGTTCGGAAGTCTTCTTTAAAAATTTATCAAACATCAACAAGTCAGTGCCCGTCTCTTAGTTTTCTTTTCGTAACCGCGCTCTCCTGTCGGGTGGCCCGGAAGTATTCGCGAAAAGGGAAGCTAGACGTCGAGCTTCTACGACAATCCGAACAATCCATAAGTGCCGAAAAAGTTATCCCGAAGGAACGATAAAGTCGAGTCGAATTGAACGAGGGACGTTAAACCTCAAAATTCCACTCAACTTTGAGGACAAAGGACTCCAATTTATAGAATTAATCGGCAAGATAAATTCCCATCAACTGGATTCCTTTGGTATCCTAAGTAGCTGGATACGGCATTTTAGGAAGTGCGTCCCGAAATAAGGCGAGTAGTTTATTAGTGCGGGAAGTTGCTTATGAAAAATATGTCACTGGAGGACTGAATAAATTTCTAGCTTGAGTGAATATCGACTATAGTGACTCCTAGAAGTCAACTGACTTCTACACCCTTACCGATGAGCCAAATACTAAGGTAGAAGTGTATTAGTGCGGGAATTGCTGCGAAATATATGTCACTGGAGGACTGAATAATTTCTAGCTTGAGTGAACATCGGCCGACAGTGGTTCCTAGAAATCATCTAATTTCTACATCGAGAACGGTGAGCTCCAATAAACGAACACAAAAAAATTTTTATGTCACACTGGATAGATCTTCACACTCGAATCTCAAAACGAGTGGGAATTTCAAAATCCAGAAAATAGGACTCATTATTTATATTAAAGGCACAAGAAGAAGTGTTGAGATTTAATTGCTCTCACTTACTTCGGTTGAAAGCCATTTGTGTCATTTTGGTGTAAATAAAGAACAATTAGTGAAACGTGGGAGAACGTGACGAGTGAATGTGAATTCAATTTGTCAATGGACTAGAGTTGCTCATAAGAGGGTAACAAACAAACAAATTCAGCCCAATAGGGACGAATCGGACCAATTTGTATAACTCCGCTTCATCCCTGATGGCAGAAAGTAAGTTGACATAGGAACGGTAAAAGGTAACAAAATGTATCGCTCCTTTTAGATTATAAATTATATCTAAACCTTATAGAATAACTGTACAAACGAACGAAATAGACTTGTTAACTAAATTATAATGGGGGTTTCAGAATATAATTCCTGCTGATTTCTTCCTACATTGGACTATTTTATTTATCTCCCATTTGATGACAGATTTTCATCCTCGGACGAGGACAGGTGATTACTTATCCCGCAAAATAATTAAAGGGGTCGAATCTAGTTCAACCTCTTCTTTTCTGTGATTCTCCGACCAAGCCTATCGTTCCCAACTTTTCTCTTAACACGACATTTTCTAGGAAATTTATTTGGTTCGTAACAACCTTGTTTACAGAATCGTAAAACGGTCTTCATTCTTTCATCTGTGACTTAAAAAAGCTTTTGTAAAAAACTTTTGCAAACTCTGTCTTTTTTTCCATTTTGTGTGACATAATAATGCCATGAAAAATTCCTATTTCTTGTTTTTGGCGCTTTACTAGCATCTTTGATATTGAACCTTTCTGTGTGACCCATTAAAAAAGTATCTTGCTCTGATTTATTCAATTTATAAAATGATTTGAACTGAGCCTTCTGATCTACTGTATTCATATTTTTATAACACTCTTTCATACAACAATGTGTGACAGAAACAAACTTTTTTGCAGGAACTTCACTTCTACTCTTTTTTGAAACATAACCTAGACCACTATCGCGCTTTCTTTTTCGTCTATTCTGCTCCCATTTATCACTTCTTATACGTTTTTTCAGTTCTTTACGTAAACTTGAGTTTGAACACGACGTTTTTGTTGATTCATTCATTTTTAGTGATTTTCAATGAATCAATAGGCAGCAGTAATCAAAACAATAACACGCCAATTCTCCAGCTGGTAACTATACTCGGCACATGCGTGAGAGCGGGCAGTCTGGTCGCGCGCGGTGCTTTATTTTCATGCGTCCTACTTAATTATCACGTGATTTACGAAGTCAATAACAATTTTTTAATTTATTTCTAGTTTGATCCTAACTAATTAGTGTTTGCAGATCCCGAAAAAGCTATTTACAGAAAAACAACCTAACCCGGGTTAGGTTGTTGTTTTACCCAACGCTTCATATTCATTCATATTGCCATTTGTGCGCGCTCTAGTGCCAATCTCAAAAAGTACATTGCGAAATTGCTGAGCAAAGTTGTTCTCAAATGATATTCAAATGGCTTTTTCGCCTCGTGGCTTTTTCGCCCCACTCTACTCTATAATATAAAGATCATTTACTAACTAAAAAATGAAACTACTAATGGCTAATTACATATCTCTTACTTGTCTAAGAAGAAAACGTGTAAACAGGATCTCGATGGATTTGGGGACAGTAGTGGACATTTCGTAATAATGCATAATTTTTATATACAATATAAAAGTTATCCCATTCTAAAAAGATCATACTTATCGAATATCGAAAAGTGCAACGCTGAAATGCGTGGACCCGATTCCTTTTTGGTCAAACACAAATAGTGACGCATCGTATATCGATAATCGCGGGTGACGAGGGAATTTTTAAATCTTTATATTGTACAAAATCGCTTAAATATGTTATTTTACCTACATATATTAGGTGCGTAACTAAGTTCTCGCTGTTTGTCAATAGATAACCACAGCAGTAAGTGCAGGTCGATTTTTGCATATCTAAAGCATCATGAACCAAGCTTAGACATATGGTTAACAAACCGCTTTGACACATTAGTGATTTTAATTTAGCGTTATGCACTTTTGGTTATGTGAAAATGTCTGATTTTGTGTCAAATAATCGTCATTTGCGGGAAATGTTAATTTTTTTCTTTCATTCAAAGAAAACGGCGGCTGAAGCGCATCGAGAGTTACAAAATGTTTACGGAGATGCTTGTCTAAGCAAAACAACGTGCCGTGATTGGTTCCGTCGCTTTAAAGATGATGATTTCGTTATTGACGACCGCCCGCGTGAAGGAAGGCCAAAAACCTTCGAAAACGCTGAACTGGAGGCATTGCTTGATGAGGATCCATCCTAAACGCAAGAAGAGCTTAGTTCAGCAACAGGAGTTACCCGTCAAGTCATTTCCAAGCGATTGCATGCGTTGGGAATGATTCAAAAGCAAGGGACTTGGGTTCCTTATGATTTGAAGCTAAGAGACGCCTGTGAACAACTGCTTCAGCGGCAAAAAAGGAAGGGTTTCTTCATTGCATCGTGACGGGTGATGAAAAATGGATTCATTACAGCAACCCAAAGAGAAAATAATGTTGGGGAATGCCCGGTCATGTTTCTACGTCGTCGCCTCGGCCGAATATTCACGCTGCGAAGGTTATGCTGTGTATTTGGTGGGACCAGGTTGGTGTTATTTATTATGAGCTGTTGGAACCGAACAAAACCATCACTGGGAAACTGTATCGAACTCAATTGATGCGATTAAACCGAACACTACGCGAAAAATGGACACAATACGAGCAGAGGCACGAAAAAGTGATTCTACTGCATGACAACGCTCGGCCTCACGTTGCTAAGCTCGTTAAAACCTACTTGGAAACGCTCAAATGGAAAGTCTTACCCCACTCACCGTACTCTCCAGACATTGCTCCTTCTGACTACCATTTGTTTCGATCGATGGCACATGGCCTGGCTGAGCAGTATTTCCACTCTTATGAAGACATCAAAAAATGGCTTGATTCGTGGATAGCCTCAAAAGACGGACACTTCTATCGTCAAGGTATTCGAGCTCTGCCAAAAAGATGGGTAAATGTTGTAGCTAGCGATGGACAATACTTTGAAAGATTCATTTGTAACCATTTTTTAACAATAAATTTGCATTTTCATACGAAAAACAGCGAGAACTTAGTTGCGCACAAAATATGTTCAGGGTTGGTTAGTGCCGCGTCAATTAAATTTTCTACCCTTATTGATCAGCAATTAGTCAGCAATTAGTCTGATAGAGTGAAAGAAAAATACACATAATAAAAAGTTTTGTAATAAGAAAAATTCAAATACGCTTTAATTAAAAATTAAAAAACAAGAGTTTATTAATTATTAACATTAATAATAATAATAGTAATAATAATAATAATTAAAGTAATAATTATATTAATTATTGATTATTAAATATTACATATTATTAAAGAAATAATACAAAGTATGAAAATTATAAAAGTAATATTTTATACTTATAATTAATTTAATGTTTATTAATTAGTTGAGAAAAAAAAATTGAACTAGTGTATTCAACAGTGTCGATATTAATTCTACAACATTCGACAACTGTCGAATATGCTGATTCAAATTTTTCTCAAGCAATTAATAAATATTAAATTAATACATACGTATAAGAAATTAATTTTATATTTTTCATATTTTATGTTATTTCTATAACAAAATGGCAGGCAAAAGCAGCATAGTGTGAATTTTGGAAATTCAAGCAATCGAGCATAGTTTTCCATTATTTTGAATGTTTATGACAAACGAAGCTTACCGAACTAACAAAGTTTCTGAATATATAGCTCGAGGTTTTCGCTTACTTTCGATCTGGATTCAATATTTCCGTAACTAATAACCCCATTTAAACTATTTTTTCACTTTTATTCAAGAAAAGATTATACACTTAAAAAAACACAATTAAACATCAATACAACTGTAAATACAACTTTGAAAGAGGCTATAACATTAAGGCTTAACATTACTATACAACTGTAAATACAACTTTGAAAACCATCTAATAACTGCTCTTTTTTTTACAATTCAAACAGTTTTATATTAATATTTTTAATAAACAACTAACTAACTTTTTATGAATAATTAATAAATTAATTTAATAATTAATTAACCAGTTATTTCAAATTATACTGTACAACAATAAATACAGTAGTTTTATTAGAAATCTAAACCACAATTAAACATCCATGCTCCTGTAAAAGAAGATAATTTTGAAAAAATAGATATGCAAGTTATATAAAATATTTAATATATATAGCAACTTTTTTGCTCTCTCTCTAATAAAAGAACTTACTAAAAATTCTTACTTTGTATGAGTATCGCGAAAAGTGATAAGTATAATAAAAATACTTAATATTTAAAAAATGTAGGTTTTATACCGATTTCAAGAGAAAAAGTTTTTGCAAATCGAATGGTTATTAGATAAAATGGTAAAAATATTTCTTTGAAGTGTGATATTTTCTAAACTAAACTTGCAAATTTTCTGATATTAGTGAAGCTTGCGCTTTACAGGACGCTTAAAGATATATGTTTTTTTTTAATTTGATTAAATTACATAATTTATATTTTTATATTTTAATTTATTTTTATATATTTGTAATTTATATTTTTAAAAATTTAATTAAATTAAATTAAATTACAGCTTTGAATGCAAAATTTAACTAATTTACTTAAAGTTCTATCGACCTTAAGGAGCACATTCTCATCAGGGCACTCGCGCTTCGCGCTCGATATTTGATTTAAACATCGCGCTCGGCTCTGTTTAACAATATTTTTCACGATTAAAACGATAACTACTCATCCTATTGAAAAATGGCCAAAGGAGAACTTGTAGATCTTTTTAAGGCGAATAATTATGTTTCTTATCATTTTCTCTACATCTCGCGTTTTTTGGCTCAAAATTTAAATTTTCGATTTTTTAAGGAAATTCAAAAAGTTGTTATATGGATCCTATAGGACGTTCAAAAAGAAACATTTTTCATCTATAGACTTTTTTTCATATCGTGCGTTGTTTGGCTACTAATTTATGTTTTCTTTCATTTTTTTGGATTTTCAAAATGTTATAAGTCTTACAATTTTTTTTTTATCCAAAAAAGTCATTAAGAAAAATTGTTCGACTTTTTGAGTACTACGAACGTACGTCATTAGAATTTTTAGATTAAAAAAAAAGTGGTTTCAAAATTTTTCAAAATGCTCCCACTTTTTGAATTTTTATCCAAAATGGCTGGCCAACGAACTTGACCTTCATTTTAGGACACTAAAAAAGTATACCAAGGGACAATCCAATCGGTCAATTCTTTCGAAAGTTATCGTGCTCACAAACTAAAAATCTACAGACACACACACAGACAGACAGACAGACAGACAGACAGACAGACAGACAGACAGACAGACAGACAGACAGACA